>APFE031683585.1:55169-79072 GCA_000404065.3 Pinus taeda
TTCAAAGTATAAATAAGGAAGAATTGTTAAAAGGACTAGATAATACTGATTCACCCCCCCTCTCAGTATTATTTTCAACATTTTTAAAATAGGTTGTAGTCTCTTTAATATTTATAAGGAGATTTTTGTATTTATTTTTATAGGTGCATGTGTAATGGAGGCAAGGGAAGGTGAAGTTCATCCCAAACAAGTCAAATGATGAAGATTTCACATGTATTTATTTCTACAGGTGAAGTGGGGGCAAGAGAAGGCGAAGTTCAGCCAAAACAAGTCGACACATGAAGATTTCGTCGATGTAGTGGGGGAGGGCTAGGGCAGGGCAAGGAAAAGAAGATGTGCAGTCATTTCAAGAACCATTAATCTCCATCCTCCTTTCCCATTTAGGTTTTTTTTTTTTTTTTAACAATTATTTAAGTATATTTTCCTAGTATGTTACAATATTAAAGAGATTTTTGGGTAATAGGTGCAGAATATTTCATAGTCCCTTTACCTCTTTCATATTTTTAAAGAGATTTTTAGTATTTTTTTTTACAGGTGTAGTGGTGGCAAGGGAAGGTGAAATTCAACCTGTACAATTTAGCTTCTAAAAATTTCAATAGTATCTTTGATTTAATTTAACTCTTATTCTTTTATATCTGTAAATTTTTTAAAATATAAATATAATGTACTTAATTATGTCACGTGTATATTTTAAAATCTAAAGATAATGTAGGTAAAGGATGGTCAAGGAACATTGTTGAGTATCCCCTCGTGAGAGGGGCAAAGGGTAGAGTGTGAGTCCTTTTTGGTCCAAAATCTTGTAAGATTGCTCACTTCAAATACAATCATTCTCCTCCTTCCTCATTTATCTATAGTTCAAGATCTTTGTTTTACATAGGATGTAGTTACTTATGCAATACAATTGTTCTCCTCCTTCCTCATGTATCTATAGTCCAATACTCTTTTTTTTTTTTTTTTTTTTTTTTTTTTTTTTAATAGGATGTAGTTGCTTCTGCATTTCATGAGATTTTAAGTGATGATGCTTTAAGATTTATCGTAAAATTTTATTATCTAAGGTTAAGAATTCTCATGATTTTTTTGTGTTTTTTTAGGTTTTGTTTTTGTTGAGCTCGATGGATCAGGAAATTAAGGCAAACCCAAACATCCCAGTTGATTCATATTTACAAGTGTAGTGGGTGAAGGCAAGGGCTAATTAGAAGGTATGTATGGTTTAATTTAATTTATTTTATGCTCCATGATTATTATTTTGGTCTCTATTTTTACTATATATATTCAATGAAGACAAATTGAGAGGTTCTCTAATTATTTTTCAAGCAGAAAAGCAAATCTTACGTACATTTTACCAAATTGTGATTGTGTGTGCATACTTGGTTTCCTCGTTTGAAGTCAATCCCGAGTTGTCCTTGCTTCGTGGTGAATCTGAATCCACCTCAATCATTATTGAACCGACCGATTCTTCCCTGCCTATCAAGGATCAACCTCTCTAGTTCTCGGATCCAAAGGGCTTCAAGATTGAAGTCCACTGGTCCATGTGCCCAAAACTCTAAGAACAAGTCAGATTTCCCAATTTTCAATTCAAAATCTAGCCCCATGCTCGTATCTCAATGATTTGGATTTAAGCAGGAATGCAATAAATTACAAAAATAACCATAAATACAGATATGCAGCAGAAATAATACTTCATTTCATTAATGTAAAATATTGAAATATGCTTACAAACAGAAATGGAAATAAACCAACTAGGGCGATGGTAGCTTATCTCTGAGAAGAGATGTGGTGGCTACATGCCTCTGAACTGTATTACAACGAGGCTCGAAGGCTTATTTATTGTTGAGAAACAATGGAAAACCTTAAACATCCAAAAACCTAACCCTAGAAGATGAAACTCAAAACTATGGGTCTCGTTTGGGTAAATCGGTACATCAACTTCCCGAGGTTGTAACTTTGGCATCCGATCTCCATTTGACGCGTACAATAGCTCGTTAGAAAGATCTATTCGAGGACTATAACTTTGGGAAGAGAAACATCAATCAATGACCCATGTTGCTCTTTGGTTTCCCAAAAAACATCGTTTAGGGCGTCAAAACGGCTCTGGAAGTTTAGGACTCAAAAAACTGCTAAAAATAGTAAATTGTGCTACAATTATGGAAACTGAAAAACTAAAAGAGACAATTGTGGAGGTCCAAGTGGGATAGGTGGGTGGCCACCAACATCCACCTCCATCATTCCTCCCCCCTTAGGAAGCAATGGTCCCTATTGCGTTGAGTTCCTCCATGAGATGAGGAAACTTCTATTGAACTTGTTCCCTGGTGAGGTGTTCTGCAATCTCTAATGTGTCCAATAATGGTGGGAGCATGGTTGAGGGTGTTCCACATTGAACACTCGGTGCAAGTGAAGGAATAGAGGAGTGTTGTGCTCCAAAGCGTGCAAGTGAAGGAATGGAGGAGTGTTGTGCTCCAAAGCATTATTACCCACATCCTTGGTACTGGTGTAAGGACCATGTCACTTCTTGTACTTTTCATTTTTCAGAATGGAGCAGTGATATATCGGCTCGTTGGGTAGAGGTGCTCTGGGAGTCGAATCGAATGAATGCTTGACCTGACAGTGCAATGGTGTCCCTATGGGTGAGGAGAATATGTTCCTATTTGCTTTTATGCCTGTATCCATATGTTGTTGTTGCTGCGTAGTGGAACCCTTTGCGAGAGTCATGGATGTGGCGATGATCTTCCCCTTACTTTGGGAGCGAACCAGACAGAAAATGAATTTTCTAGTCTGTGAGATGATCTTATTGCATTTCTTAGTAGAGATCAAAGAGGTGGCGGTAGGTGGGGCTACCTCCGGTATCCTATATAATGAATTACCCAAAGAAATAATGACAACGTGAGGCCTTGACTCATACACAGCATGTCGCCTCCACAAGTATGGTTGGCCTAATAGCACATCACAAACATCAAGAGGTGCAACATCACACAATACCTCATCTATAAAGGGCTTGATGTTGTAGGGAAGGTGGCACTACTGGCAGACTTGGAGAACTCGTCCTTGGTGAAGCCACTCGATATTGTACAACTGCGAGTGTGGTGTATTCGGTAGGCCCAACCACTTCATGACCTCTGCTAAAATGAGGTTCTTTTGGCTGCCACTGTCGACAATGAATTGCAGCGGTGAACCCTTCACCCCCATTTGTGAGTGGAAATGACGCTCCCCCTCCTCTAGATCTTCGGGCTCATTCTTTTGGATCTTGGCGGTGGCAACAGTGGTGCTAGGCTCCACATTAATGATCTGCTTCCCTTTGTCATTCCCCTTGTTGGGTTCTGACTCAGGGTCGGAACATGCATCTGATTCTTAAGTCTTCAACCCGACCACCAGCGATTGCTTGGTCTGACTCTCACTTATGTTGTGAGTGGGGCTCTTATGGAACTCACACCACTTTCCTATGTCCTTCTTCGGCTTCGTGGTGTTGTTATTTTCTTGCGGCTTCAATGGGTTGTCTTGGGTCACCCCGCCTTGGCTTTGCCATTTAGTCTTCGGATTCGCAGATCCAAAGTCTCGCTTCTTCTGTTTAAACTTATGCTCGATCTTGACTACGTATCAGTACACCTTGCCAAGCGAGGAGATGTTCAGGAACTCCATCTCATCCTGGATGTATCTGTGTAGGCAGTCACGGTATTTGAGTACCAAATGCAGCTCAGATTCCTTGATACCCAACTGTGTGCAAAGGGTATGAAAAATGTTTATGAACTCCAGCACATCTTGGTCCCTTCCCTATAGCAATTTGGTCCACTTTATGTATTTATCCTCATAGCTCTTGACACGGTAATATTGCTCCTTGATGGCGTCCCATAATGAATTCCAAGTAGGTGCGGCTGAAAACAGTGAGCCCGTACTTTCATCCTTCTGCTCGCAGTAGGTTTCCCACTAGTCCTTGACGTGGGGGGTTGCTTTGAGGAGAGCAAAAATAATCTTTTCCCGACTAGAAAAATCATGAACAGAAAAATACCCTTCTAGCATATTTAATCATTTATCTATATCATCTGTGTCTATTTGACCCTCGAAGATGGGGATTTCAAAATTAACTTGTACCTTAAAGGGTGTGGCATTTCCGGAGTAGCTATTGCAAGCAGATGCGTCGCCTCTGGGTATCCACTAAAGGATCTGGGCAAAGTTGTCCATCATCGCGTTCCTTTGCCACTCGAGGGCTTCTTCGAGCAACATTTTGATAGGATCTCTTGCCCCCTTGTCTTTCTTGTCTTCTGCCATGGGAGGTCATCGGGATTTGCGACGCTGGTCTTGTAAAGGTTCGACCAATTCAAGCCCTAACTCCTTATATCCCGACCTCGTTGGGGACATGCAAAGAAAAAAAGCAGACCGCTCTGATACCACTGATCTAGATTTAACCAGGAACGCAATAAATTACAACAATAACCATAAATATAGATATGCAGCGGAAATAGTACTTCATTTCATTAATGAAAAATACTGAAATATTCTTACAAATAGAAATGGAAATAAACCAGCTAGGGTGATGGTAGCTTATCTCTGATAAGAGATGTGGCGGCTACATGCCTCTGAACTGTGTTACAATGAGGCTTGAAGCCCTATTTATTGTTGAGAAATAATGAAAAACCCTAAACATCCAAAAACCTAACCCTAGAAGATGAAACACCAAACTATGGGCCCCGTTTGGGTAAATTGGTACATCAACTTCCCCGGGTCGTAACTTTGGCATTTGATTTCCATTTGACGCGTACAATAGCTCGTTAAAAATATTTATCCAAGGACTATAACTTTGGGAAGAGCAACATCGGTCAACGACGCACATTGCTCCCGGTTTTCCCAAAAAACGTCGTTTAGGGCCTCAAAACTGCTCTGAAAGTTCAGGACTTGAAAAAACTACTAAAAATAGTAAATTGTGCTACAATTACAGAAACTGAAAAACTGAAAGAGACAATTGTGGGGGTCCAAGTGGGATAGGTGGGTGGCCACCAACATCCACCTGGATCACTCAAACTATAATTTCCATCTCTTGTAGCTTTCCTCATGTTCTCCTCCCATATGAGAAATGTCTTCTAAAATCCAAAAGTACTCCCTGACTTCATCCCTTTCACGTCCTTGTATCCAAGAGTATCCTTCCTCCCTTCGAAACATGCACGACCTCTACATAAATATTCCAGGGATAATAAAATCTCGTTGCCTCTTTACTTGCCATCTAACGCGTTCAAAGATGGGTGTCCTTTAATTTAAGTGATCGCTCCTTCGTTTAATAACTCCTATTTAAATATGCACATAAGTATCACATTGCACAGTGTATTACATAGATATTTTAATTTGTATTATGTTTACATTTTATTTTATTTTTATTATATATTTTGTATTTGTATTTTAATGTGTATCATATATACACACACATACACACGATTTATTTTGGATTTACTTGTTTTATTTGTAAAATATATGTTAATATAAAATATAGATGTGTTTTTGCACTTCCAAACAACTTGCACTCCCTGTTGTTTTCTCATAAATTAAACCAAAAATTGTTGAAACTCACACTCACTATATATATTCAATCGATAGACAATTTTTTTTTGTTAAACGTGTGTGTGTGTGTAGTATGATATATATATATATATTATGGAAGAAATTAAAAACTAAAATATGTAGATGCCTTTTCTACACTCCAAACAAACTTTGCCACTTCTATTGCTTTCTTAGATTTAGCCAAAAGGTTGAACTAGCACTAACTAAACTGGTTTATTTAAATAATCTTCCAAAGGGAGAAGACATAAATTGTTTGCTTGATTATAGAGAAAAACCAAAACATAAAATAACTACTATTAAATTCTTCTAAGAAGTTCTAGCTTCCTCTAACTATAAATTTGTTCTTTTGTACAATGAATTAGAACAAATCAAAGTGAATTTGTTGACCAAGTAAGTATAGTAATGTACAACCACCCCAAGCTATTGAATTGTCAAAACATTGTTGCAGTCTACACTACAATTAAGATGCAAGAATCTAGGTTGTCATAATTCTCAATTAGGGCATCAATTCCTTTCTCCAACTTAGATTTTTTTCTCGATGCTCAGAATCTTGAAGACCAACTTCAAATGATACCTTGAGGATCCCTCTAGTACCCAACAATGTTGTCGAATAACATCTAGCTCCATCTTGGGGACATGTGCTCTTCTTGGGAGCACCTATGAACCCTAAAATCTCATCATAATTTCAATATATCTAAATTGAAATCTGTGACCCAGTGCAACCCCCTCATGATTTCTATTGTACAATGTCCTTTTCCCCTATGCTTAGTTATCATAAAAAATAGTGCCACTTTGAAATTTTAGTGTTAGCATTTTTGAACTTCTATTATAGTTGGTCCAATTACGAGATAAGGTATTTGTACATCCAAAATATCTTCTAAAATGTCACAACCTAAGTTTTTTGTTGTGGTTTAACCCATTGATAATTTAAATTGGACATATTTCATTGTTTTTGTAGTAAAAGGTAACCAATCTAGATTAACTACATCAATCCATATTTTCTTTACTTGGATTTGCCTTCCCATAGAAACAAGGATATTGTCATTTTTGGTTCCATATTTTGCAAAATCCTTGAAATATATTAAATTTAGTTTATGATTATAATTGGTTGATTGTCGGTCATCGATATTCATAATTGAATATATGAACACCCACCCCTTTAATTTTTAGAAAACAATGTTGACCTTATGTCATCAACAATAACCTCCTTTGAATTATGCAAGGCAAAACCCCCTTACCTTTTCCTCAATGATCAACTCTTTATTAATATTATATATGAGGGAATTGTTGACCATTATCTTGCCAACAAACTTTGTACTATTTTTCATTATTGCTTTCTAGGTTTGTATCATATTTTTCACGCTAATTATTTGCACATTCATTACATACCTATCAATTTATAGTCATGGAACCTATAGTAGAGTCATCAAGGATAAGGAGTTTTTACCACCAACATAATTTGGATCAATAGCTACAACCTTCAAACTCTTCATATGTTTTTAGATCTAGAACATGTCCTTCCCATTTGTCCTCTTGAATATCTATTCCTGGATTTCATCATAGTGTAGGTCTCCATAATCAAATTTGGTGGCCCATCAAAGTACAATATAAAATATCTTCTAAAGCATAAATCCATATCAAGGTGCAAATTAGGGTTATTGTTGTATTTTTTTTTGTACCTTCTATGTTCTTGCAATATTAAGTGTCCCTCAACTAAGGTATCACTATTATCTCCATGTTGTAATTCAAATCCAATAAGGAGGGTAGCATATGTTTGTTCTTTAAAGCGATCAAATTTGTAATCTACACAATAGTTTATATTTTCATTATTTCCTTCAACAATACTAGGAACAAAACTGTGATCAATATGATGTCCTTCTATCTCGAAAGCAGTGGTATTCTTTCCATCATGAATGGAAACAAATTTGTCCATTTCATATTCATGATCATAATTGTCATAGGCATGACACCCCTCAAAGCTCACAATATATGATTTTGGATTTAGCTATATGAAATTTTTGCATTTTTCAAATTCTTCAAATTTTTGTTTTAGAATATATATTATATATATATATTATATATATATATATATATATTAATATATATATATATATAATATATATATTATATATATTATATATATATATAATCTTCTATATATATATATATATATATATAATATATAATAAATTATATAGATATATATATTGTGTTTTCAATTATGATCTTGTGAGTCTTTTCTTCTGTGGTTCTTCTGTGAATTAAAAAGTGGTATCAGAGCCAAACCAAGGTAGAGGTAGAAAGGGTTACCTATTGTACGCGAAAGCTGAAGGTCGTACGTTGTGATAAGTCCCTGTTGAAGACTAGTTGAGGTCGTGTTTTGGGTGTGAAGGCGTTAGACCACGAATTGCAAAGTATTCCTGTGATTTTTCAGGTGTCTCTTACTTTCTCGCTTTGGATAATATGGATTCTAGGAAAAATTATCTATTTTCTAAATCACGTAAAGAAGCACATGAGAAAAAATGGTCTTGGTTGTCTTGGTTATTAAATAAGGAAAATATGATAGTTGTCCAGTTAAAACCCATCTTGTCCAGATGCATATCAAAAGAACAGTTTGGGTTCCTAGATGGTAGACAGATCCACGAAACTATCGGGGTTGCTCAGGAAACAATTCATAGTGTCAAACAGAAGAAGGGGAAAGGAGCAGTCATGAAAATTGACCTTTCCAAAGCCTATGATAGAATAAGCTGGATATATATCTGAATGTTACTAACACATCTGGGTTTTAAAGTTGATTTCATAAACTGGATCATGGGATGTCTAACAAGTGTTAGTTTCGCAGTGATGATAAATGGAGCTGCTTCTTCTTTTTTTAAAGGGCAAAAAGGATTGAGACAGGGATGCCCCCTTTCGCCTCTGATCTTCCTTCTGGTTACTGAAGGGTTGAGCCAATTATTGCAGAAGGCAAAAAGGGAAGGAGCTATAAGAGGTCTGGAAGTGGCAGTAAACCTGTTTATATCTCATCTCTTATTTGTAAATGACATCTTGCTCTTCAGTAACGGGAATATCAATGAAATAAAGGAATTCAAGAGGATCTTAAACCTTTTTATGAAGGCTACAAGAATTCAAGTGAACCAAGGAAAATCTCAGCTGATTCTGGAAGGTTTTAATAGACAAGAAATAATCCAAATATCAGAAGTTTTGCCTATTGAAGTACGTAAGCTTGATGATCCATTTAAATACTTGGGTTTTTGGCTGAAACCAAATGCCCATAGGAAGCAGGATTGGTACTGGCTAATAGCAAAAATAGAAGCTAGAAACATTGGAGTTTCAAGTGGCTTTCAAGAGCTGGAAGGTTGACCCTTATCAAATCTGTCATTCTAGAAATCCCAATTTATTGGGCAGCCTTGACATGGGTTCCGAAAGGCATTCTGCAAAAAATAAGAAGGATTTGCAACAGATTTCTATGGGCAAGGTCTAAGGAGGAATCGGTTCTCCCTTGGGTAGCATGGGGAAAGGTGGCAAGTCCAAAGGAATGGGGAGGCTGGGGAATTAAAGATCTCATGACTTTCGAGCCTTCATTAGTAGTGAAATCAGGATGGAGGATTATAAAGATGGAGAACCTGTGGACGATGGTGGTAAAGAGGAAATATATAGACCCTATCCCCTTAGAAGATTGGATAAGAAGTCCAATTAAGAAAAAAAGGAATGTATCAGTTGTTTGGAAGGCCACCATAGACGCTTTCAAGATCATTGAGCAAGGTTTGTCCTGGAAGGTAGGGAATGGGGAGAACACCTGGATGGGGAAGGACCTGTGGGTAGGCTGTAACGAAAATTTTGCACTATCCTCGAAACTCATTGTGCAACTCGATTCTAAGGGTATTCACTTCCTTAATCAGATCAAGAAACAAGGTCACTCCACTATTTGGGGACAAGCTTGGCTATCAAGGAGGGACTTGGATTTGATGCCTTAATGGTGGGAAGAATGGAATGTTTTTATCCAAGAGCTATCCAGATCAAATGTGAGGCTGAGAGAGAGACCAGATCAGTTGGTGTGGGCTCATGCAAACTCCGGATCCTATTCTACAAAATATGGGTATAAGTTCCTTATGTCGAAGAAAGGACGGTGAAATCCGGATTGGTGGGTCAAACACTTGTGGAAGATAAAAAGTCCTGCAAAATCTAGACTTTTCTTCTGGTGCATACTCAAGCGGAAGGTACCAACATGGGACATTCTTCAAGCCAGATATAAGTCAGGACCTGGGAGATGCCCTTTATGTAAAAATGAATCAGAAACAATAAGGCACCTATTTATAGATTGCCATGTTGTTAAAAAGGTGTGGTTGGAGATTGGGACACTACTTCAAAAGAATGTAGTCTGGGAAGGGGAATTTTTCCTAGAAGTTTGGCAAAAATGGTGGCAGTTATATCTGGGAGGGAACCTGCGAAATTTGCCTCTTATCATAGCATGGGGCATTTGGATAGCAAGGAACAGGTGCATCTTTTTGGATAATTACACCCCTTATGAGGCCATTGCAATCCAATGTACTTTAGTCTACACAAGTATACCCGAGCATGTTAAAGAAAACTCCTCCAGACAATCTAGCGTGGAACACATCAAGGAAGGAATACCATGGGCATATTTTGATGGGGCTTCCCAAAACAATAGAGCAGGAGCAGGGTTGGTAATACATATAAATCAAAACAAATGTCTTAAAGCCTCAGTGGGGCTGGGGACTGGAACAGACAATTTTGTGGAGTTGTCAACCCTTAAATTTCTCCTTTGCTGGCTTATTCATCTTGACATTCTCACAGTTTAGATTTTTGGGGACTCAATGAACGTTATAAAATGGTTCAATGGAGAGAGAAGTTGTCAAAATTACATTTTATCTCCATTATCAGAAGAGACAAAACATCTAAAGTACTCCTTTAATGTTTTTTCTCTTTGCCACATCTACAGGGATCGCAATGATGCAGCAGACATGCTTTCTAAAGAGGGTCTGCAACAAGATATGGGTAGTTGGAGGATAGCGGACGAGGACCAGGGCAAGATCCGTGTGTCAGATCAGCCACCATATACATAGCTAGTTTTACTTTATGGGCTTTCAGGTCTATAAAACAGACTGGTTTTCAAATGTGTTTTTACTTTTTTCACATGATATAGGATATGTTGTTTATACTTTAGACTACTGTTTTGGTTTGTTTACTTCCTGTTTGGGTTGTTTTTCTCTCAGAGGAGGCCTGGGGAGAGTAAACAACTAATTTCTTTGGATACATTACGATCTTATAGATAAATTGTTCTTACTGTAATGAACTGATAAAAGGGGTTGTTTTCCTCAATATGAGGAGGCTTGTGCATCAGATCAGTGATTTTTTCCTTCATGTTTTTTTGGACAGGATTGTATCTTTCATCCTGTGAGCTCTATGATTTGCAAATCATACAGCAAAATGAATGCTTAGGCATATACTATGTAACTTTTTATTTTGGTTAATAAAAAGTTCAATTTTTTCTTTGGAAAAAAAAATAAATAAGGAAAATAAGGATGTATTGTATAATAAACGAGTTATAACTCAAGAATTTGATCCCCGGCTAAACTGGACTCTCCCAGATATTGATGTGGATAAGATATATAATATGCACGTGTTTAAATTTAGAGTTGCTAGTCTCTTCTGATTTTCCTCTATCAATATTCCAATTTCCTTGTCTCAGCAAGTCTACCAAGTTCCTTTGATCCATAAGGAAGATGTAGAGTGGGGTCTTGAAAACATATTTAAATACATTTATATTGGGCTTATATAGTTTGGAATTAATCCTCTCATGCGACCTAGACTAAATACTTCATGCTTGACTTATATCCTTGATTCCAAAGCTAATGATTTTAATGATGCATTAATAGGAGGCTTCCAAAGTCCTTTAAATAATGGTCCTAAATGTTCATCAGTAATTCCTCGCTATCAGGTCTCATTTACAAACCCTTACATAAATGAATTCCTGCAAGCCTTTATTCAATTCCATGGGTTTAACTTTGATCCTAATACCGAGATAGCTCAGCTTCATAGCATAGTCTATATCCATTTTGTCACATCGAGCATGCCCCCTATAAATTCCAAATTACACAAACGAGCTTTCAAAGAAGGATTTATAGTCGGCCCTGGCAATGCAACTCCACTCTAGATTGGATTTAGTGAGCCAACTCTTCCTAAAGAATGGTCAAGTTCATACCAGTCTCTCTCCCAAAAGTATCCCCAATTAGCTAACACATCCCACCAATTGAGAGTGGTACCCACAAGAGATGGCAGAACTAGTCTCAAATTCCAGACTCCAAACCCATTAAATCAAAGTCTATCATCACAACTTGACAAAACTCCTATTCCTCTGATATTGTCAATTTCTACTATACCTACTACTAGTTTTGGTAGTCATGCACAGATGCATAAATCCATCACTTCTCAATCTTGTGTGTATTGCCAAAATAATACAAAAGATCCCAAAAAGAAATATCAAACTATTGATACTCCATCCAGCTCCCAGCCACACCATGGTCAACATTTTAATTGTCCTGATTATGTCATGATTCCCACATCTGACATAAAAATGTACAGTTTTCCTAGAGAAAGACCTGGAAATAGAATCACACTTCCTGGGAGAAGCTTAGAGCCAATAAATACCGCTCCAAAATTCAAAAATGGTTATGTTCAAAGTGATCTTTAGTTCTTGCATTATCGATCATCTTCAGAAGCTGAACATACTGAACTAGTCAAATTTCTCAATTACGATAATTACCAGTTTGTATGTTTGGCTCAAAACTTATATGATTTAGCCAAAGACATTCTTGAAGTCAAAGATCATGTCAAAATGATACACAAGACATGTATGCTCATCAGAATGTGCAAGAGGAGAAATAAAAAGAAATCATAACTCAATTAGGAGTTATCAGTAAGGAAGTGTCTAGCTTCCAAGACTCTTTACCTAGACCCAAATCTCCTCCCAATTATGTAGAAGTCAAAGCTGAAGACCCAAAGTTTTCTTATCTCAAAAATTCTAAGTCATCTTCTACCTTATCTTTGAAAGCTATTTTTGATGAATTTGTATATATTACAAGAATAACATATGGAGCCAAATTAGCTAGATAAAAGCTAGATCTGATTAAAACCAAGTTAGAAAGGTTCAAAACTTATGAAATCAAGATGGCAGGACAAGAAGACACTACTGAGTCTTCTAAACATAAGAGAAATGAATCATTTAACTTCTCACATAAAGCTCCAAGAACTACAGGGTCTGATATTGGATCTCAGTCCCAAACGAGTCCATTTTCTAAATGAGCTTGTCACATGTCATCTGCAGAAGCCTAAGAAGAAACTACTCCTACTTTTAACAGCCAAGGATCAACCTTTTTCGTTAATTTAAATTGTTTGGACAGAGATCAAACATCGATCTTACTGCAATGAATTAATGCATGGGCCAGTCAAAGAAAAGTTGACCTCAAGGCTACATGGAAAGATGTAGTCATACAAGTGACATGGGCACTAATAGGTAATGCTAGACTTTGGTGGGAAACACTAAAAAGATCTGAACAATCGACAATCTTAGAAAATGAAGATCCACTTGAAGCAATGTTAATGGCATTATCCCATGAGTTTCTTGGTACTCTATCAACATATCCTGACCATTATGAGCAAATGTTCATGACACAAAGGTTGTGCGGCCTAGATTGGTTAGATGAATACTATTGCACCCTGAAAAAAGTTGTACTATAAAATCCCAGACCACCAAAATATTGCATATCTGCGTCATTATATAGCGTCAATGCCCGACAAAATTCTAGAGCTTGTTCACTAAGCACTATCTTCTCAAAGTATCTCAATAGATATTGTATCCTTAGCTTATTTAGAACAACATATTCTACAAATTCTTAGGAACGAGTGTGCAGCTTATAAGACCCGAAAGAATGTCAAGAAGCAGCTAAGTTTCATTCCTAATATTTGCAACTCTTTCTCAAAAACTTATCACTTTGGATGCTTTAAGAACTCCTCCAGTAAGAGTTCTCATATATTCCAAAGACAAAAGTGTAAGTGCTCCAACCCACGACGTAGATTCCATAACCATTCTAAATGAAAGGAGCATCAAGGAAGCAAATTCCCCAAGAATAGATATGCATTAAGAAGGAGATCAAAACCAGCGAGAGAATAAAAATGTTTCATCTGCGGGAGAAAAGATCACTTGGCAAATAAATATCCAGAAAAGAACAAAAGAGGGATCTAGGACAAGGTTATGGAACTATTGAACTCCTTACATAATCTAGTATACTGGGATTTAGTCTTTGAATCAAATTTTGAATTTGAATACTTTTCTGTGAATATTGATTATGATAGTGACATTGAAAATGCATTTCAAAAAATTTCAGTGAAAAATGATGCTACAAGTGAAGGCGATTGTACATATCTCTATGATTGCCTTATTTTTTCTTTTAATAAGACTCAATAACAGATAGCCAGTCTCCAGAGACAGATGGATTCACTCAATCAGAGCCTAGTTATCCCAAGGAGACGAATCCAAGAGAAAATTGATGCACTAACTAAGGAGTCCCAACTTGATGAAGACTTTGATCCCACATAATGGTTTAGGACCGAATCTGCACCAAAACCCAACAGAGACTCTGGCCACAATGATGTCCTTGAAGACATTAGAAAACTTGAAGAAAGTTTACGAAAAGATAGACAATAATTGGTCAACATAGCAAAACAGATTCAACTAAAGGTACAACAATTTGACGAACTCAATTCTAAATTTGTATCATCTATATTTGACAAGAAACACACACCAATTGGGATAAGAAATGAAGAAGAACCAACAAAAGAAATCATTTTCATTGGAGATAGGATGGTCATTCCAGTTTCCATCAAGATACCACGATACAAAATCTATCAGTTGGATGCCCAAATTGACATAGGAGCCATGGGCAGTTGCTGCAAATACAAAGTTATCCTAGCTTATTATTGGCAACCAACAAAGGTACATTTCAAAGCTGTTAACAAACAACTCGTGAAAATTTCTTGTGTAGCTCCTGATTTTCCTATATATATTTCTTCAACAATTGTATATGTTACTTTGTATAATTATGATACTAGATATGATATTCTTCTTGGCCAAGATTTTGTAAAAAGACATATGCTTATGATTGTTGATAAGGACCAGATCACATTCAGTGTCCAAAATGAGAAAGTATCTATCCCTGTGACAAATACATACTCTATCAGGATTCCTCCTGATAATGTGGATACAATCACTAAAGCTATTAAAGACTTGTCAAAAATTAAAAACATTATCAAACATGCCGACCTTCATGGGAAAGAAGTTCTCAAAGTTATTGCACATAAGCTTAGAACAAAATGCACAACAGAGCATCCTGATGCATTTTGGTTCGGGGAAAAGTATTTTTTCAGAAAAGGGTTTGATCACAAACCACAAAAAGCATCAGCTAACCACATGAGCCCTACAGAGCAAAAGTTGTGCTAGCAAGAAATCAAACAACTCTTAGATAGAATATTAATTGAACGCTACAAAAGTTCATGGGCGTGCCCAGCGTTCTATGTCAACAAACACTCCTAACAAAAAAGGGGAAAAAAGAGGTTGGTGATCAATTACAAGGCATTAAATAAAGCATTAGAACCCATCATGTATCCTCTACCTAGCAAAGATATGCTTCTTGCAAAAATCTCACATGCTAATGTATTTAGCAAGTTTGATCTGAAAAGTGGTTTCTTGCAGATAGGCGTAAATCCTCAAGATAGATATAAGATTGCCTTTGTTGTCCGAGGAGGACAATACCAATGGACAGTTATGCCTTCTGGCCTGAAGAATGCACCTTCTTAATTTCAGAAACGCATGGAGGATCTTTTCCATGATTTTGATTTTGTTATTGTATATATTGATGATTTGTTAGTTTTTAGCAAAGACATACAACAACATAAGAAGCATATGGAATCATTTTATCACATTGTTTTCAAGCACAGATTAGTTCTATCTCCCACTCAGGATAGGTTTATTATTTCTCAAACCAAGATCAAATATCTTGGATTATATATTTCCCAAGGGAAGATACAATGGAAACCTCATGTTTTGTAATCTCTGTTAATATTTCCAAACCAACTTCCAGATATCAAATATGTCCAAAGATTCTTAGGATGTTTGAACTATATCCGACAATTCTATCCAGAACAAGCTAAGGATACAAGAATTCTTCAACAAAGATTGAAAAAGGATTCAGTATGGCTACCACAAAAGGCTGAAGCTTCCAACGCATCAAATATAAAATAAAAAAATTTCCATCTCTATGCCTTCAAGAACAGGATTTACCTTTCATTCTAGAAACTAATGCTTCTGACTCTTGTTGGGCTCCTATTCTTCTACGAAAGCATCATAAGGGAGATGAGTTTTTTTCTTATTCTTCAGGAACATTTTCGGTGACTGAGTTAAAATATCCATCCTCCCATAAAGAAATACTAGCTATTAAGAATGGGATTAAAAGATTCGGCCTTTTCCTACAAAGTGTGCATTTTACTGTCAAGACAGATCTCAAACATATGAAAGGTATGCTGCAAAATAAAAAAATGTTAGAACAAGGGAATTCCCGAGTCCTACGATGGGCATGCTCGCTTGAAGGATTTGATTTTGATATTATCTACAAAGCAGGGAAAGAAAACTGTCTTACTGATATGATGATCAGAGAAGGAACAGGAGATCTAAAGGTTATATCCATCAAAAAGTTTGAGATAGGAAAAAGTTCTTCTAAAACCAAATCTCAAATCAATTTATGTCCATCATGCCATTATCAATTCTATTGGGATTGTTTTTCTCAAAAGATTTTATCACTGCCATTAGAAATCCAGAAAATGATCTTAGAAAAATGGTTCATTTCTAAGAATGTGAAACACAGTTATAACATCAATTGGAGCCTCATTAATAATAATCACATATATTTTGGTCAAGCTAGGGCAAACCACCCAAAAATTGTTTATATCTTTGATCTAAGTATAACTTGGATGGATTATTATGGAATTCTGCAATATAACAGAGCTTGGGGAAGAATTTTTATTGTAATGTATTGTGAAGATGTTGTTTCCCCTTTCAGACATTGGATCTAATGGATGGATCTATTGATTTATTCATTTGTTCCAAGGAAAGATGATCTTGGTAAAGTAAACCCACAATGAACTTTGTCTTTTCTTCATAAAGATATGGAAGAAGGCAGTCTAAGATATGATATCTTTGGATATGATCTTATTTATCAAGGTACCACGATATTGATCACCCTTGACAGCTCTTCGACAGGCCAACACTTCAACATCAACATCGATTATTTTGGAGAAATTGGAATTCTACCAACCAATTGTGATTCTTTTATGGCATCTTCATCCTTTTCAGCTTGCTTTGGACATGAGCCATCTTGGCTTGCTCAAATCATAACTGGAATAAATCTTGATCCTCCTCATGAAGTACCCACTGATTCTGATTATGAATATGATTTTGACAGAAGTCCAAAAGGACAGGGTTGGTAGACTCTCATTTCATCTTTCTCACCTTTTGAGGGGTTCACCAATGAAGAATCTTCTTGTGTAGTATGGTGCATGGTTTACTTGCTTTCATGGGTTCCTCCTCAGGAATCTCCACTGTGTTTACTTTTTCATAATCTGCTTTACTTGCTTTCATGGGTTCCTCCTCACGAATGTCCACTGTGTTTAGTTTTCCATAATCTGTTTTACTTGCTTTCAGGGGTTCCTCCTCAGGAATCTCCAATGTGTAAAATTTTCCATAGTCCACTTTAAGTCTTATCTATAGAAGGACCTTAAGAAAGTCATATCTTTAAGGATAGTCCTGGATGATTCGTTTCAGATATTATTCGAAATGATCATGACTTTAAGGACAATCTTGGATGATTTGTTTTAGGTTGATTTGAAATGAAGAATCTAGAGAAATGAGACTTCCCTCAAAATTCCTTTATAAAGGAAGGAAGGGCTCAGTATTACTCACTTGTAAATGTCTCGGAGTATTTCCATAATAGAAACATATTTATGTGTTTTCAATTATGATCTTGTGAGTCTTTTCTTCTATGGTTCTTATGTGAATTAAAAGTGGTATCAAAGTGAAACCAAGGTAGAGGTAGAAAGGGTTACCTATTTTAGGCGAAAGATGAAGTTCGTACGTTGTGATAAGTCCCTGTTGAAGACCAATTGAGGTCGTGTTTTGGGCATGAAGGAGTTATACCACGAATTTCAAAGTATTCTTGTGATTTTTCAGGTGTCTCTTACTTTCTCTCTTTGGATAATATGGATTCTAGGCAAAATTATCTATTTTCTGAATCACGTAAAGAAGCACATGAAAAAAATGGTCTTCGTTGTCTCGGTTATTAAATAAGGAAAATAAGGATGTATTGTATAATACACGAGTTATCACTCAAGAATTTGATCCTCAGCCAAACTGGACTCTCCCATATATTGATGTGGATAAGATATATATTATGCCCGTGTTTAAATTTAGAGTTGCTAGTCTCTTCTGATTTTCCTTTGTCAATATTCCTATATCCTTGTCTCAGTGAGTATACCAAGTTCCTTTGATCCATAAGGAATATGTAGAGTGGGGCCTTGAAAACAGATTTAAATACATTCATATTGGGCTTATATAGTTCGGAATCAATCCTGTGGTATGACCTGGACTAAATACTTCATGCTTAACTTGTGTCCTTGATTCAAGAGCTAATGATTTTAATGTTGCATTAATAGGAGGCTTCCAAAGTCCTTTAAATAATGGTCATGCATGGTCATCAATAATTCCTCGCTATCAGGTCTCATTGACAGACCCTTACATTAATGAATTCATGCAAGCCTTTATTCAATTTCACGGGTTTAACTTTGCTCCTAATACCCAGATAGCTCGGCTTCTTACCATAGTCTGTATCCGTTTTGTCACATCAAGCATGCCCCCTATAAATTCAAAACTACACAAACGAGCTCTCAAAGAAGGAGTTATAGTCGGCCCTGGCAATGCAACTCCACTCCAGATTGGATTCAGTGAGCTAACTCTTCCTGAAGAATGGTCAATTTCCTACCAGCCTCTCTCCCAAAAGTATCCCCAATTAGCTAACACATCCCACCAGTTGAGAGTGGTACCCACAAGAGATTTCAGAACTAGTCTCAGAGTCCAAACTCCAAACCCATTAAATCGAAGTCTATCAGCACGACTTGACAAAACTCCTATTCCTCCTAGATTGTCAGTTTCTACTATACCTACTACTAGTTTTGGTAGTCATGTGCAGATGCATAAATCCATCACTTCTCAATCTTGTGTGTATTGCCAAAAAATAATAATAATAATATTAGATTATTGATACTCTATCCAGTTCCCAGCCACACCATGGTCAACATTCTGATTGTCCTGATTGTGTCATGATTCCCACATTTGACATAAAATTGTACAGTCTTCCCAGAGAAAGACCTGGAAATAGAATCACACTTCCTGGGAGAAGCTTAGAGCCAATAAATATTGCTCCAAAATTAAAAAAATGGTTATGTTCAAAGTGATATTCAGTTCTTGCATTATCGATCATCTTCAGAAGCTAAACCTACTGAACCAGTCAAATTGATCAATTACAATAAATACCAGTCTATATTTTTGGCTCAAAACTTAGATGATTTAGCCAAAGATGTTCTTGAAGTCAAATATCATGTTAGAATAATACACCAGACATATGATACCATGTATGCTCATCAGAATGTGCAAGAGGAGCAATTAAAAGAAATCATAACTCAATTAGGAGTTATCAGTAAGGCAATGTCTAGCTTCCAAGACTCTCTACCTAGACCCAGATCTCCTCCCAATTATGAAGAAGTCGGAGCTGAAGGCCTGAAGTTTTCTTATTTCAAAAATTCTAAGTCATCTTATACCTTATCTTTGAAAGCTATTTTTAATGAATTTGTGGATACTACAAGAATAACAGATGGAGCCAGATTAGCTAGAGAAAAGCTAGATCTGATTAAAACCAAGTTAGAAAGGTTCAAAACTTATGAAATTAATATGGCAGGACAAGAAGACACTAGTGAGTCTTCTAAACATAAGAGAAATGAATCATTTAAATTCTCACATAAAGCTGCAAGAACTATAGGGTCTGATATTGGATCTCAGTCCCAAACCAGTCCATTTTCTAAATGGGCTCATCACTTGTCATCAGCAGAAGCCCAAGAAGAAACTACTCCTACTTTTAACATCCAAGGATCATCCTTTTTCATTAATTTTGATTGTTTGGACAACAATCAAACATTGATCTTACTGCAACAAATTAATGCATGGGCGAGTCAAAGGAAAGTTGACCTCAAGGCTACATGGAAAGATGTAGTCATACAAGTGACATGGGCACTAATGGGTAATGCTAGAATTTGGTGGGAAACATTAAAAAGATCTGAACAACTGGCAATCTTAGAAAATGAAGATCCACTTGAAGCAATGTTAATGGAATTATCTCGTGAGTTTCTTGGTACTCTATCAATAGATTCTAACCATTATGAACAAATTTTCATGAGTCAAAGGTTGTGCAGCCTAGATTTGTAAGATGAATACTATTGCACCATGAAAACATTGTACTATAAAATCCCAGACCACCAGAATATTGCATATCTGCATCATTATATAGCATCAATGCCCGAAAAAATTCCAAATCTTGTTCACCAAGCACTATCTTCTCAAAGTATCTCAATAGATACTCTATCCTTAGCTTCTTTACAACAATATATTCTTCAAATTCTTAGGAACGAGTGTGCAACTTATAAGACCTAAAAGAATGTCAAGAAGCAACTAAGTTTCAGTCCTAATCTTTGCAACTCTTTCTCAGAAACTTACCACTTTGGATGCTTTAAGAACTCCTCCAGTAAGAGTTCTCATATATCCCAAAGGCAAAAGTGTAAGTGCTCCAGCCCACCACATAGATTCCCTAACCATTCTAAACGAAAGGAGTATCAAGGAAGAAAATTCCCCAAGAATAGATACGTATTCAAAAGGAGATCAAAACCATCTAGAGAATCAAAATGTTTCATTTGCGGGAGAAAAGATCACTGGGCAAATAAATGTCCAGAAAAGAACAAAAGAGGGATCGAGAACAAGGTTATGGAACTATTCAACTCCTCACATAATCCAATTGTCTGGGATTTAGTCTTTGAATTAAATTATGAATTTGAATACTTTTCTATGAATACACATTTTGACAATGGCATTGAAAATGCATTTCAAAAAAATTCAGTAACATATTATGTTAAAAGTGAAGGCGATTGTACATATCTCTATGATTGCCTTATGTTTTCTTTTAATAAGACTCAACAAAATATATCCAGTCTCTAGAGATAGATGGATTCACTCAATCCGAGCCTAGTTATCCCAAGGAGATGATTCCAAGAGAAAATTGATGCACTGACTATGGAGTTGCAACCTGATGAATACTTTGATCCTACATAATGGTTTAGGACAGAATCTGCACCAAAACCCAAACGGGACTCCACCCACAATGTTGTCCTTGAAGACATTAGAAAACTTGAAGAAAGTTTATGAAAAGATAAACAACAATTGGTCAGCATAGCAGAAGAGATTCAACTAAAGGTCCAACAATTAGACGAACTCAATTGTAAATTTGTATCGTCTATATTTGACAAGACACACACACCAATTGGGCTGAGCACAAAAGAAGAACAACAAAAGAAATCGGTGGCATTGGAGATAGGATGGTAATTCTAGTTTCCATCCAGATACCACGATACCAAAACTATCAGTTGGATGCCCAAATTGACACAGGAGCCATGGGTAGTTACTGCAAATACAAAGCTATCCCAGCTTACTATTGGCAACCAACAAAGGTACATTTCAAAGCTGTTAACACACAACTCATGAAGATTTCTTATGTAGCTCCTGATTTTCCTATATATATTTCTTCAAAATTTGTATATGTTACTTTTTATAATTACGATACTATATCTAATATTCTTCTTGGCCATGATTTTGTAAAAAGACATATGCCTATGATTGTTGATAAGGACCACATCACATTCAGTGTCCAAAATGAGAAAGTATCTGTCCCTGCGACAAATACATACTCCATCAGGATTCCTCATGATAATGTGGATACAATCACTAAAGCTATTGAAGACTTGTTAAAAATTAACAAGATTATCAAACATTCTGGCCTTCATGGGCAAGAAGTTCTCAAAGGTATTGCACATGAGCTTAGAACAGAATGCACAATAGCATCCTAATGCATTTTGGTTCCAGGTAAAGTATTTTGTTTCACTTCCTTTCAGAAAAGGGTTTGATCACAAACCACAAAAAGCAGCATCCAACCACATGAGCCCCACAAAGCAAAAGTTGTGCCAGCAAGATATCAAACAACTCTTAGATAGAAGATAATTGAACCCTACAAAAGTTCATGGGCATGCCCAAACTTCTATGATCTGAAAATGGGGCACTTAGGCTTCTTGTCTAATCTACAAGAACCTCTCCCACTCCCAAAGCTTAAATATTCCCAAGTCCTTATGATTAACCAATTGCGGAATTGATAATATGCTTGAAATAAAGGTGTATGCTTATGTCTATTTTATAACTGTTCAAGTGCTTTTAATATTCTGTTGTTATGCTAATACAACATATATATAATAGTAAACAATGCAGCAAGAACACAAAACACACAAAACAACAATTTAATTAAGAGTTCACCCAAAACTCTTGGGCTATGTCTCCGTGAGCTCTAGTCAACTCAACTAGGCTCTCTGGGATTATGGAAAAGTCCTTTTTACAAGTTGTTGGCTCCACTCCACTGTTTTACATAGAAACGATGGGTTTAGACACCATTTTATCCCTGACTCTTGAAGCTCTCGGCTTTCCGGCTCTCGGCTCTAACTCTAGCTCTTGGTTGTAGCTCTAGCTCTTGTCTCTGGCTCTTGGCTCTGGCTCTGGCTCTTTGGCTCTAGCTTCGGCTCTGGCTCTTCGGCTCTGGCTTCTTAGCCCTCTGCAACCTTCAGCTCTCTGTCTTTTCACTTAAACTTCAAGTGACCCCAAAGGCTCCCTCAGCTGCTCTATGCAATAGCTCTTCGGCTCTCTCTGCTCTGCAACTGCTTTCAGCATTCAGCTTGCTCTCGATTGAGCTCTTTAGGTTCCTTTGAGGCATTTTCTCGACTTTTCGGCTTCCCTAGCCGTTTCCCTGCGTCCAATCATTCTCCTACGGCTCTGTGGCTTCTCTGCACTGTTTATTCGACTGGCCATCTGGCTCTCGACCTCTACTCGCTCAAATCCCCCTTTGAGCATTAGCAATAATTGCTAAACACCTTCAGGGATGGTGGCCACCTATTCCGTAATGGAATGGACCCATCGGCGCTTGAAATCCCCAGAAACAGTCGTTTTCTGTTTACACAGAGAAACGTTGCAAAACACGGGAAAAATTTGCCAAACACTATTCATCGGACTTCAAAATCCCTTAAATCTGCTCTATAACCATATCGAGTCCACCTTTTAATTGCTTATTGCATCTCCACTGTTGATCTGAGAGATCTAGATTCAACGGCTGAGATCCATTTCAGACAGCTCATTCGTACGGGGGTTAACCGTCTGATAAGGGTGGTTTTCTCTCTCCTTAGCCTGGACACATGACAACCATTGTATGGGATCGAGCAGAGCCCAGCCCAAACCATTTACCACCTTTGGTCCTTCCGAAATCCTGCCTGTTTCGTGATTTCCTTTGTATTTTAAAAATACATTAAAACCTTGAAATATTGTAAAATGACTTTATGGCGGACTTGAAATATTTATGGAATGGAATTTACAAACCCTTTCGGGTCTGATTTCAACGCATTGACACTTCCCTTCATATTTCGTTTAATAAACGAAATACGCGAAATACATAGCAAAACACCTTTTTATGGAACTAAGAATATTTTAAACTTGGTCTATAATCCCGTCGGGTCCGGCCATCGCATCGAATATGGTGTTGGATACCTATACCAATAGGTTTCATATTTCATGATTGGAAAATACAAGTGCCAAATATGCTCCATTTTGCTGCTACAAAGGTTCCATATTTGCAAGAAAAGACAAGGTGTGTATATGCCTGCATACTCATTAAAGTTTTGATGGATGACCCAACAGTCTAATCTGGATCATGCCATGTTTTCAATTTATGTTGTGGAATAGAGAAAGAAATCTGTCCAAACTATTTAATCTTGGCAGATCAGTAGTTAGGTAGAGAAACTAAGGTTCCTAACTGCTTAATCTGGGGCCTTGGAAGAAATAAGGGTAGTACTAGATAGGAAATGAAAGCAAAAAAGCCAATGCAAAA
>APFE031683585.1:101404-149280 GCA_000404065.3 Pinus taeda
AGTTTCTACTACATTTATGGAAACAATTCAAAAGCTACATGGAAACCTAAAGATTATTGTAAGTGATAGAGATCCAATTTTTACTGGAATTTTTTGGACAGAAATATTTTCTTATCTCAGTACTCAATTAGCTCATAGCTCATCTTATCATCCTCAATATGATGGGCAAACTGAGATAGTAAACAAATGTTTGGAAGGATATCTTTGTTGCTTTGTATCTAATAAACAGAAACAATGCGTCAAATGGTTGCCTCTAGCTAAATGGTGGTATAACACTTCCTTCCATACTGCAGCAAAAGTGACCCCATTTATGGCACTTTATGGATATCATCCACCATCCATCACATCATATTTAAGATAAAATTCTAAGGTTGAAGCAATGGAACATCACATCGAGCATCAACAACAAGTTCTCCAACAATTAAAGGATAACCTCACATTGGCGCAGAATAGACTGAAGCAACAAGAAAATTAGCATCGCAACGAAAGAAGTTTTGATGTAGGTGACTAGGTATTCCTACAGCTACAACCATATAAACAAATGTCCCTCAAGCAAGCTAAGAAGGATAATAAATTATCACCAAAGTATTATGGTCCATACAAAGAGTTGCAAATTATTGGTACAATGGCATACAAATTGGAGCTTCCTACAGCTTCTTGAGTTCACCCAGTTTTCCATGTTTCATTTCAAAGAAGGTTATAGGTGACAAGCTCCCAATTTAAACAATATTACCAAAACTTGACAAGGAAGGAAAAATCATATTGGAATCGGAAGCAGTCACAGAAACAAGAACTCGACAGCTATGAAATTGATCAATTTCGGAGTATCTCATCAAGTGGAAGAACTTATCTGCTGAAGATTCCACATGGTAGGATGAGAATTTTATACATAAGCATCCAGAACTACTCAAGCGTTGAGGACAACGCTTTTCAGAAGGAGAGGGGGATGTTAGGTCCCTATAATACTAGTGATTCCCCCCATTACTATTGTCACTGTATCCCTTATTGTTATTATTGCGCCCCTATTGTCCCCATATTGTTATTAGTGTGCCCCATAGAAACTCACTATTGTTATTATTGTGCCCTTATGTTATTACTGTTATGTCGGCTTGATTATATTATGACCCCTTATACTCCTATATATAGAAAGGAGTTTTAGCCATTTGTATCATCCAAGAATTGTTCATTTGTGTAACGTAAAAGAGGTTGCCCCTAACAGTGTTGAAATCTGAAAGTTTACCAAAGGTCAAAATATTCATTTGGACACTTCTAAAAGGCAAAGTCCTAACTACTAACAATTTGAAAAAAAACAAAAAACAAAAAAAACAAAAAAACAAAAACAAAAACAAGAAACAAAAACAAAAAACAAAAAACAAAAAACAAAATAAAAACAAAAACAAAAAACAAAAAACAAAAAACAAAAAACAAAACAAAAAACAAAACAAAAACAAAACAAAACAAAAACAAACAAACAAACAACAACAACAAAAACAAAAACAAACAAAAAAAAAAACAAAACAAAACAAAACAAACAACCAAACAAACAAAAAACAAAACAAAAACAAAAACAAAAACAAAAAAACAAAAACAAAAACAAAACAAAAACAAAAAACAAAACAAAACAAAACAAAAACAAAAAACAAAAAACAAAACACAAAACACAAAACAAAAACAAAAAAGCAAAAAACAAAACAAAACACAAAACACAAAAAACAAAAACAAAAAAAACAAAAACCAAAAAAAAAAAACAAACAAGCAAACAAAAAACGAACAAAAACAAAAAATAAAAAAACAAACAAAAAACAAAAATAGGTCCTTCTAGATGTCCAGTGTTCTTAATGGCTGAAGAAAGCATCCATCATCTTTTTCTCATTTGCTCCTTCGTACAAGAATGTTGGCACCTACTAGTATGTCCTCTGGAGGTCAATCTTCATTTATCTTGGTCTTTCAATGAATTCTTCACAACTTGGAAAAGGGAATACCAATACTCCCTAAAAAAAAGGAAAACATCAAAAGGTACTGGAATAGTCTCCCCTCCTTCCTGTGTTGGTAGCTCTGGTTAGCAAGAAATCAACAAATTTTCAATGATCAACATCCAAAAATTAGTAATGTATTCTCAAGGACATGGAGCTTGACAACTGAATACCTATCTTCAAAAGGAGTAAAACCAATACACATCAATCAGATTCAACAAGAAGAGATAATCTTGATTAGACATGCAATGAGAAGGCCTAATTTCCCAAGCACCACCAATTTAAATCCTAATATTCAGAATTGGAAAATAAGACTAAAAAGTGAAGAATTCATCCTATGGATGAAAAATTTAAATAGACCCTTCCTCCTTTTTTATGGCACCTCCAAAGCTAATCCTAGAAAATCTAGAGCTAGAGGCATCCTCTTTGAATTAGGTGGCAATAACCCAATTACTTATGAATGGGGACTTGGGGAAAATTCAAACAACGGGGCAGAGGCTTATGGGTTGTTGTTAGGCACAACATTCTAAAACAAAGGAAAATAAAGAACCCAGTTATATTGGGTGACTTTCCCATAATAATTCAAGTGATGGTTGAGAGAAGCACTCCAACAAACATGGAATTGAGTCAAATCATTTGAAGAATCAGGAAAAATTTAGCTAACATGGCCAATGTGACAGTGGCTCAGTCTCCCAGTGAGTCTCGAATCTCTCATGATATTTCTCAAATCCCAATTCCATAATTCTCCCTGCTAGAAAATCCTACCAATGTCACTTTGACACATGGATTGTAGTTTGACTAAATCCACTAAGCTTCCTTATTCTCTAAACTCAAATCTCCTTCAAATATTCATTGTCCTCCATTCTGGTACGTACTTGAATCCCAAGCATGTCGTACTCCCTCAGACTCCTCATGATCTCTCAACTTCTCTCCCGATACTCCTCTTCAATCTTCTATTTATTCATCCCCCATCCTCTCCTTTCTACATCTTTTGTCATGGTTTTATTTCCCCATTCTGCACCGCGTTCTCCCCTCCCTCTATGCTGATCCTCTTACCTTTGTAGTTAAGAATTTTTTGGCTACCCTTCCTTTGCTACTGGCTTATTCTCCTGCTCCCCTTCTCCCTCTGCAATCCTCAATCTTATTCCCTCTCTGTTGCACACTTCCTTTCCAGGTGTAGCTCCTTCCTCCTTGTTGCTCCTCCCTATGCACATTCTTTTATTTCTCTTGGTCTCTCTTCTTCATCCCCCTCCTCATTGAGTCTCCCCTCTGTTGATCTCCCCTTCTCCTCTTTGTTACAATAGCCTCGTTCTATATTTAGTCATCAAAGGAGTGTTCGAGCTACTCTCAGCGCAACCATGGAAATGAACCCATTAGACAGAGCCTCCCAAAATGATAAATGTGTGGTTTGAAGGGAAAATAAATTCATGATTGATCAGCTTCATGAGACAATTAAGGACTATAGGATTCAATCTAAGTCTCAGAATGATCGCCTAAGAAAATAGCACAATGATCAGAACTCTGAAATGGCAACTCTCAAGGACAAGTTCCAACACATGGAGGACTCTTTCAACTATCTCAAGGGTCTAATCATCAATCAAACCGGTGAGAACTTCAACTACCATAGCAGCAGAATCTTATCATAGCAGGAACCTTCAGTCAACTAGTTTTAGAATATTTCTTATTAGACTCTCCTTCAACATTTTGTCACTATTTTTAAATCTCTCATATGTGTTGTAAATGTAAATATTTTCTTAATCAGTTTGTTAGGTTCTATAAGAAGAATATAGTTGGAAATCTGGGTAATTTTGGATGTAAGGCTTCGAGAACCTAGCACTGCACTCCCTCTTCTTCCTTCATTAGCATGCTATGCTCCAAAGAATCTTCTATAATGGGAGCTTGATCCTTTTATCTTTTGGAATAGAAAACACAATATCCAATCTTGTTTAAAAAAACATGTAAGCACCATAACATATGTATGTTGGCATTATGATACAGGTGTTGTTCTTGATGGCAACTCACTCACCAGTCATCTCAGAGTTGATAAAAGGCAACTCACAGTGTAACAGGTCAATTCAGAGGTAACAAGGCATTGGTATAGAAGAACAGGAAGTTGGAACAAAGATCTAGTAATCAGAATCAAGAAGTTGAAGGAAAATGATTTTTTCAGATAGTTTAAGCTGTATAGGCAAGTTCATCTTGACAAAACAGCGTATACACGCAAGTTCACGGAACAAAAAGAGGGTATATATATGCACACACATTCACAAGAGGAAAAGTGTGTATGGATTAGAAAATCAAGAAAATTCAAGAGTAAATAATACATGGGTCAATACCATGGTATTAGCCCACAATATTGAGTGGAGTAATGGTTATTTGATCCCATCCAAGAATACCACAGGTTCTAAGTGTTGTTTTGTTCTGAGATATTGAGGAAGGCCAAAACTATATAAGGAGGAGAAGATCAAAGGGCTAGGTGTGCAAGTGAAAAGGGTTTCTTAGGAAGATCAATGTCTTCACACTTCCATCAATGATCAAATTGCTCTTTTTGCATGCATATTAGGTGTCCCATCCGATCAGCTGCATTCCATTAGGTCATGGATCAACTGATGGTAATGGTTTCATGCCAATTTTCCTCATGACATTCACTTGCTGACCTGTTCACACATTTTTTTTAATCATTTACTGTCATCCAGTTTCAATTGATTTATAAAAATTAGTTCTAGGGTTTAGTCTCACTAGGTCTTAGGGTTTGTCATCATGGTCATTTTAATTGAATAAAAAGGTCTGCAGGCACATGAGGAGGACAAATAAGTTCATAAAATCACAAATTTACTTCTGTTATGCTCAACAATTCTTTTTTACCTTAAAACTCTGTTTTGAGGTGAAAACAGAGTTTTTCCATTATTGTACAAATTTCATGTAATTTCAATGTTTCTATATGTAATAAGTGTTCCAAAAGTTGTTCCTGGTGACCTAGTGACAAAGTCAACTCTTGCATTATGACAAAAAATCATTGTGAAAGTCCACCTGCAAAAGAGCAAAAGTTAGAATGTAAGTGAAACAAAGCATTTGTGAAAAAGCTAGCAAAACATTAGAAAAGTGGGTTTGGTTAATGAAAAATTAAAAGAGAGGGATATAAAAGCCAATTCATGTGTTTGAGTCTTCATTGTTGCAACTGAAAGAGCCAAAGCATAAAAATAATGTTTTTAAAGAAAGAGGGCAAAAACAGAGGAAAAATCCCAAAATCTTGTTGGCACTGTGCACCTGTATAAGGTTTTCCACTACATTTTGATCTAGCGCTGCGCACCTGTCCACTGAGCTTCAAAACGACTCAAGTCACCCTACTTTACTTCAAATTCCTTAATTGGCCTCTCATTAAGTAATTAAAACTTCTCATCTAGTTTAGCAAGGGTTTTTCATCAGTTGTGGTGATTTTCATGTCTCAAAAAACCAAACCCTAGCTATCCTCCAAACTGTCTCATAGATTTGCAAAGGGTACTTGTTTTCTGTTGTTTCTATTCCCTTAATTATTTTCCCTAAACCCTATTCCCTTAAACTATTTTCCCTAAACCCCACCCTATACCGTATTCCCAAACCCTAATTCCCACATCCTGTTCCTTCACTACACTCACTTCATTATCAAACCCCTCATTTCACTTTCATAATACCATCCACTCCCCTCATTTCCCAAAAGAAACCTTTTCACTTCATATTTAAAAATCTCTTCATACTCATCTGCTTTCACTCCAAATTCATAATCATGGAGACAGATTCAGAGTATGAGAGGGAAGAGGAAACTCTCAGTGATTCTTCCCAAGAAGCTCATGTGCCAAGAAATCCACACAAAGGGGGAAAAATCATCCGAGAGGAGCCCAACACTCTCACAGAATTACTTGCTTGCCCTCTTGTTGTAGCTTGCTTTAAACACCAGCCTTGTTATTAGTTTTATGAAATGGTAAAGAGGGTGAAATATCATCATGAGCTTGCTAGGTTATATGTTCCTTATCTTCACAATGGCTAGGTGAACCTTGTTGGTGTCTCTTTCACTTTGGCACTTGAAACCATTGCAACAGCAATAGGCATCCCTAACGTAGGTGAACAGTGGAATAAGGGGCAGCATGTGGGCAGAGAGCATTATGAGCCTTACATTAAGGTTGTATATCACAAGCAAATTAGCACGGTTTTTCCTTTCAAATACTTATAGAACATTTATGCTCCTCTCATGAAACTTATCATCAAGTATTTCACCTGTGAAGGAAGGTCTTCCCGCATATATACATATCATGTTAAATTGTTGATGCATTTCAAAAGAGTGAGGATGATGAACCTCCCATACCTTATATGCAGGAATATTGAGAAGATGGCTCTCTATGTGCAAAGGAAACCCTTTCCTCAGTAATTCAACAACATTTACCATTTTTCACTAATTAAAATTGTTGTTTTGCATCAGCTAAGCTTGTTGAACATACCATGGGATACCTTCATTGCCCATGAGATTTCAAAGGCCCTTAGGTGATTCCATCACTGCCTTAAGAAGAAGGAAGGCCATCAGGACAGCCAGGTGTTCATGAGACTGAAACTACAGGTGTGCCAGTGTTTGTCACCTATGAGAGAGGCACCAAGAGGCTTTTTGCTACTACCAGGCGAGTACTATCTCCACCAAGGGTGGAAGGGGTCTCGTTTTCTTCACCAGACCACAGGAAAATGTTATCTTCACCGGGGGTGAAAGGGACTTTGCCTTCTTCTCCAGCTATATAGGTTGGCCAGAAATCAAAGAGCAAAGATAAAGGGAAACAAAGGATGCATGAGGAGGGCCCTACTGAAGGGCAAGACAAGGATTTTGTTTTGATTGAGGAGGATGTCACTGATTTGGGCTCTCAAAGCTCAAAACTCAAAGACATGATTATCAAAGCGGAGGCTGAAATACAAGCCTTATCTCTTGATCTTGAGAGAGCCAAATGGATCATCAACTTTCTTGAGTAGGAGAACAAGCAACTGACAGATAAACAAACTATTATGGAGCTGCAAATGATTAGGGAGAATAGACAAATGGCAAAAAAGAAAAAGATCAAGATGACCTCCCTTGAGCAAGAAATTGAGGATGACCAGGAATCATGGTTGGAGAGGGTAAACATTCACCTGGAAAATATGCTTGAGAAAGCCAACAAAGAGAAGAAAATGTTGCGCCATATGGCTTATCACTACCTAACCCGGAACAAAATTTGCAAAACAAGGGTGAAGAGGTTAAAGGTTAAGCTAAAAAGAGCTTTGAGGAGCAAAAAAGAGCAAGATAAGCTCAAGATTTTGGCTGAAGCATAATTGGCCCAGCAAAGTACTTAACAAGGGTCACTCATGCCAAATTTCAAGAAATTTGGAGCAATTTTTGTCATTTTGGAAATTTTAAATGCAAAAAACAGGTTTTTTCAGCAGGTGCACTTTGGTTGGGGGCATCCATTTACAAAAGAGTTTATATTTTTGGAATCATAAGGGGAAATAATGCATGCTCAAAAATGGCTAAGAATTTTGGACAAGTTCTAGGTCTCCAAAAGGGCCAAAAACACCCAAAAAGTACCCTCTCTGCCACTTTTTTGCCACACAGGAAGCAGTCTTGGGAGATTCCATTTTTAGAGGGGAAAGTGGACTCCAAATTCAGAAATTCAAGTTGTTCCAGAAAGTAGACTAACTAAGCTTTCCAATGAGCTATCCTAAACTTAATTTGGACTTCAGGAAGCCTTCCAAAAGTGGCCTAGAAAAAGCGTTGTGCATGGGATCAGTGGCGCTGCGCATAGGAGGAATTTTGCTAGTTTTGCCTGTTTTTCTAGATTTCGCCTAGTTTTCTTTGTAGTTGACTTTTTCTTGCTTTGTTGGTGAAATTATCATGGTAAATGATGTAATATGATGTAATTATGGATGTAAAACACTTAATAGGGTAGATACATCAAGTCAAAGGTGGTTTTGAAACTGAATGAATTGGTTTCCTTGGTTTTAGAGGCAAGTTGTTCCACTGCCTGTATTCTTGTTCTTAGTTTAGATATGGTTGAAACCACCCCTTTTCTCATGTATTTGACCCTAATAACTAGCTTGAGTAGTTTCCTTTCCTATATCATGTACTTTTTGATTCATTTGTAAAGGTTAGACTTTAGCAGAAGTGTTGGACTCACTGAACAATTTGTATCAGTTGGCAAGGAATAAAACCAGGTTTCACAGCTATTTTTGTCGGATTCTTGTGACAGTGAGTTTATGTATTGTTTTTTCTTTGCAATGAGTTTTTCTCATGTTTTATATGTATCCAAATCCATCTTTCTCTTCTAAAACTAAATGAATCATGGTGAATGGACAAAATACACTGTTGTGCTTCGTCTTGGGAATGCATTTGGTTTTCAATGTTTTCAACTGTTTGAAGAGGATTCATAGTTTCTTTATGCCCTCCTCAACTCCTCAGCTGTCTTAATCTACCATCTCAAAATATTTCGTACATAAACCCTTGTCTACCTCGCCCCACAGAACATGATTGTATCCCTGAGTTGATTTCCCAGACCCAATCTGCCTTCTCCAATTGATCCAGTAACCAAAACCTAAAATCAAACCAGAAACCCTAATCTCCTATACCTAGCCTAAAATCAGCATTCATTTCAGTCATCTCAAGCCCTAATTCCCAATATTCTAATTGAGATTGACAAGGAGAGAGCCCTCTCCCGACCTGGTAGGGCTAGCTACTAGGTTAAGCGTGGTTTTATATTACCCTAGACCTGCCTTTCTTCAGCCTGAGGTAGATTTAGGCACTAACAAATTCTATATGAAGTATATTTTATGTTTTTAGTAGTGGAGGAATGACCTGTTATATGGTTTTTAGAGTCCAACGTTTCGGACTACCAAGTGAGTCCATCATCAGGGATGCGTCAATAGATTTAAGAAGATACTACTTATCCAGGAGCTAATCATGAGAGTATATATAAGGATTCTGAAAATGGATAATGTCAGAGATTTAGTCGGCCAAAATCTAAATAATTTGGTAATATGTTGACAAATTAGAAATTTAACCATTAGGGTTTAATTAATTAATTCATTAAAATATATTTTATGAACTCTCTTGTTAATTAGTAATGTTTTAATTTTTAATTCAGAAAGCTCACATTAACTTCTTGAATCACATATGGGATTATTATTAATAAAATGTGATTAGAATGTGAATTTTTCCTAAGTATTCCAGATCTTAGATTAATAAATAACTAGTTATGAAATTTAGTTAATATAGTGAATTAATATTAATTTCATATATTGAATTTGCAACATTAGGGATTTACTTAGTTAATTTACTATAAATGTAAAGTCTATTATTAAATATATTTAATTGATTAAATCATTAAGGGGGTATGAGTTAATTATTGGTTTTTTAGGATTTCAATTAAAGGTTTCCAGGTATTACTTAGTCTTAATCCATCGTCACGATTCAGGTTGTTCTTTCTTTTTTCTATTTCAATGGCTTCTTTGATTTTTCTTTTAAGATAGTGGTCCTCTTTTTTAATTAGTTTGGCTTCTTCCATGCAGATATAATTTGAGGAAGAGTGAACATGTTCCACTAAGGCTGATTTCGATGTGATTTCTCTTCTTAAGTCTGATGTGTGCTCTTTGATCCTAATGTTGAAAGACCTTCCTATTTTGCATATATATTCCTTACCACATGAACAAGGGATAACATAAATGCATTTTTGAAGGTTAGGGTTTATGGGATCTTTAACCGAGTTGAATAGTTGTCTGATGGTGTTAGGAGGGGAGAAGGTTGCATTAATGTTGTGTTTATTACAAATTTTCATGATTTTGTCAGTGGTGCCTTTTATGTAAGGAAGGGAAACCTTAGGAGTGATTGACAATTTTGGTTTTTGTTATCATTGTTTTTCTTGCTTAAGGATTGGTACATGGTTTTCTTAATGGTATTTTATTATAACCATTTAATTCAAAAACTTTGTGAAGATTGTTAAGTTCATATTTTAGATGGTCAAGATCAGATATTATAGCAGCCCTAGTGATTAAGGTCTTTATGATGCCAATTTTTTGTTTAGGGTGGTGAAGAGAATTTCCATGAAGATACCACTCAGTATGTGCTTTCTTTATGAAGACTTGGAAACCAAGTAACCCTCCTTTTTTGGTTAGAAGGATGTCGAGAAAGGGGAGTTGATTGTTAGTTTCAATTTCTAGAGTGAATTTTATATGGTCAGAGAGACTATTTAAGAGGTTGAGGAATAGGTTTAGTTTTTCTTTCCCATGAATCCATTTGGTGAATATGTTGTCGAGGTTATGATTATGATATATTTTATGTTGTCGAGGTTATGATTATGATATAATCTTAAATATTTTGTGCACCTTGTATACAATGTTGGATCAGGATCATGAGACCTGAAATGACTTATCATTATATGATCTGATATTGGTTGGGCTAGATCTGATTGCTTACGCATGTTTTATTCTTTAAATATCATGATTTGGTTATGTCTGGAGTCTGTAATAGCAGTGAAGTTCTAAGTTAATATTTTCATATCTACACATTGGTTTTCCTTGGTAAAGGCAGGTATACACGTAGGTTCGACTCTTCCAAGTAGTGTATGCAAAAGAAAATCTTGTTGTTCAAAAATGACTAATCTATCTAATCAGTGTTGTTGTTTTATTGTTGTCTATCAATGAAGTCTTCTTAGATCTGAAAGTAAAACTGAATGCATAAGGAGTTTTTGTTTGATTGATTGATTGATTAAGTGAAAAGGGTTATCTTTACTGCTGGCTGACTAGATCTTTGTAAATTGACAGTAGATGTTCAGAATATTATTGGTTGGTGTAGATATGATTCAGTAGTTTTGGAGGTATATGTAGGTTTTGTTGCAGGAAGTAGTGTATACACATAGGTTGGGTTCATTAAAGTACTATATACATTCTTATTTATGATTCTTGAGGTTGCAACTAGTTCTGAATGATGATGCAGGTTTATGGGTTCAGCACAGTGTTCTGGTGACAGTGATCTAACTGTTCGGATTAACTAATTGTTGGTTGATGCAGTTTGAGTTTCTAATTTTCTGATGGGTCCAATGTGAAAATTTGATGAAAAGAGGCCTTCATATTGTATTTTCATGTACCAGGAGCATCCAGTCTTAAAATTAATGAAATGTGACCCCTAGAGGAAAAGAGAAGGTCATATCCTTCTGTAGGTAGACGCCTATGTACTAGTAAACATATCGGCTAGTACAAGAGCTAGGGGTTTATTGCTCCCTTCCAATAGAAACTAGAATATGAGAGAAGGTTGTAGCCTTCTGCAAGTGGGTGCCTGCATACTGGTATGAGTCTGCACTAGTATAAGATTGTAAACAGATTTTCTTTATATTAAAAGAAGATAGAGACAACATCAGTAGTTGGTTTTTCTCCCGCATTAGGTTTCCACCTTAAATCTTGGTGTTCATGTGTGTTTCTTATGTGTGATGGTTTATCATGTTATTACTGCACATAGTTACTATATAATAAGTTACTGATGCACTGATTAAAAATCAACACATGATAAATTGACTATATCATAAAGTCTTTGGGTATACGTTGGTTTCTCTAATCACAGTAGCATGCACACGCAAGTTCACTTCACTAAAGTGGCATATATAAATCTGTTTGGGAAATGAAAAATTATTGAATTGTAAATATTGATTCACCCTCCCTCTCAGTATTATTTCCAACAATTGGTATCAGAGTAGGTCCTTCAGAAGAAGCTTGATCGCTTGAAGGGAGATCTTTCAAGATGAACAACCACGAAGGCATGGGATATATCAGACCACCAATATTCAATGGGAACAACTTGGCATATTGTAAAATAAGAACCAAATCCTATCTTCAATCACTTGGAGCCGATGTTTGGGAAATTGTGGAAGGAGGATATCAATTTCCAGTAGCAATACCTGCAGATATATCAAGTAAGAAGTTATATGAAACCAATGTCAAAGTAGTCAATACTTTATTGGGAAGTCTATCAGAATCAGAATTTGTCAAAGTCATGCAGTGCAAGATAGTCAAAGACATATGGGACAAAATCATTCAGAGCTACGAAGGAGACTCCCAAGTAAAATGTGCAAAGGTTCAAACTCTCAAAATTCAGTATGAAACTATTAAGATGCATAGTGATGAAAGTATTGTTAGTTACTTTTTACGTGTAGATGAGATTTTTAATTGTATGAAGAATTTGGGTGAAGAGATAAAGGAGGCTACTTTAGTAGAGAAAATTTTGATATCTTTGTCTTCTAAATTTGAGTCAAAAGTATCTGCCATAGAAGAAAAGTAGGATCTTCAATCTATTACTATGGTTCAACTTCACAGAATTATAACTGCCTTTGAAATGAGGAAAAGAGGTCCATCATATATGAGAGAAAAAGCTTTCAAAGCTTCACCAAGGGGAAAATAAAAGGAAGAACACAATGAATCAGGATATGCTTCAGAAGATGAAGACAGGGTAAACATTTTCAAGAAGCTTCAACAAGGTTCCAGAAGATTCAAAGGTAATCTACCATTCAAATTCTTTGCTTGTGGTAGAGTTGGTCATTATGTTTCCAAGTGTCCTCATAAATATAAATATGAAAAAGGAAAGGAATATGCAAAAGGCAATAGAAAATAGGTTGTCAATAGAATAATTTTCTATAACCATGAAGATAGTGATGTATTATCTAATAGTGATGAAGATGAAACTGAACGCGATTTTAAACTACTTATGGCTTATGACAATGATGATTTTTTGGATGCCTTAGAAGAGGAAGACTTTCTTGAAGAAATCACAAAATTCAAAATTTGTTTGGAAGAAAAGAATATGATCATAGACACATTGACACAACAACTCATTGAAAGAGAAAAGCACAATGAAAAACTAGAATGTGAAGTTGTGGGTTTAAGAAAAGAACTTGAGAAGACAAAATCTCTTGATCTTAGATTTGCTAAAGGATCAGAAACTTTAAATGAAATCATCAAATTTCATTGTTCCCCTCTTGTAAAGACAGTTCTTGGATATACTGAAGAATCATCCCAATCACAAAAGTCGTCAACCTCCATCAGAAGCTATCTTTATGTAGCAAAGACTAGTGAACGGTATGTCAATCATCAGCAAAAGCCTAAAAGTACTCATCAAGTAAATCATGCTCAATTTACTCCAAGGATGAACATCAATAGAAGCATCAACCAAAAGGAAAACAATGACAAAAGATTCTATGATCGTAGAAACTTCTTTAATTGAAAATGCTTTTCATGCCATAACTTTGGGCATAAGGCTACTCAATGTGTTTCTTACAAAACTATCATGACTAGAGAAGCACAAAATCAAAGGAGCATAACAAGAATCAAGAACAGTTCCTATAATAACTTATCTCCTCTTGAAGATGAAATTGAATGTTTGTTTTGTAATAAATTTGATCATGAAGAATCTAAATGCAGGAGCAAATTTCAGCCAACACTTCAAAAGGAGAAATCACCATCAAATTCCAAGGTATGGATAAAGAAGGAATTTCAATCAGAAATATGTATAATAGCTATGTTTTCAGAAGGACAAGAAAATCAGTGGTACATTGACAATGGATGCTCCAAACACATAACAAATGATAAAGAGAAACTTCATTCATATAATGCTTTGAAAAAAAAAAGAATGTCTTGTTTGGAAATGACACACCAGTTGTCATTAAAGGTAAAGGTTCTATTTATTTGAAAGAAAAGGTTAAATCTAGAAATGTCATGTATGTAGATAGTTTAAAGCATAACTTTTTGAGTGTCAGTCAAATGTGTGATCAAGGAAATGAAGTTGTGTTTCGATCAAATGGGTGTGTGGTTTGTGAGCTTGATACAGGAAAGACAGTAATAAAAGGTACAAGAACTCCAAACAATTTATACATACTCAAAGGAGGACAAAAACAATGCTATCTAAGAAAAATAGATGAAAACTAGTTATGGCACAGAAGATTGGGGCATCTAAGCTTTTCTCAAATAAGAAAAGCATGCAAGCTCAAGGAAATTTGTGATCTTTCAGATATCATCATTCCAGAAAATACCATATGCAAACCATGTCAAGTGGGTAAGCAAACCAGAGTTCATTTTAGTGAAAAAGAAGGATCAGCAAGTAAGCCTCTTGAACTCATCCATACTGATTTATGTGTGCCAACAAGGAAAAAGTCACCTCGTGGAGAAGAATACTTTATTTTACTCATTGATGATTTTTCTATAATGTGTTGGATAGGTCTACCAAAGCATAAAGACGAAGCACTTGAAAATTTCAAAGCCTTGAAAGCCTTAGTTGAAAATGAATCAGATCGAAAAATCAAATGTCTCAGAGCTGATCGAGTGGGAGAATTCATAGCAGATGAATTCTTTGATTTTTGTGAACAACATGGAATAAAAAGGTAGTTCTCTGTTGCCAGAACTCCTCAACAAATTGGCATAGTAGAAATAATGAACAGAAAAGTTCAACAAATGGATCGAGCTATTCTTGATGAATCTAGAACTCCTGCCACCTTCTAGTGTGAAGCTGCATTTACTACCATGACTATTCTCAACAAAGCTAATGTTCAGGTAAATAGTGATAAAACTCCATATGAACTTTGGTATGGTAAGCCCCCTACTGTAAAACACTTAAGAGTTTTTGGAAGCAAATGTTTCATTAAAAGGACTAATGACAAACTTGGTAAGTTTGAACCCAGATCAGACAAAAGAATTCTTCTTGGTTATTCATCAAGAAGCAAAGGATATAAATGTTATAATAAAAAACTTCGAAATTGTTGAATGCATTAATGTAGTAATTGATGAAGCATGCAAAAATTTGGAACAAATGAAATCAACAAAGGAATATGACAATGAGGAAGACGGTGAATGCTTTCCTGTATCAAATCAAAATGATATAGAGGAAGAAACCAATGAAGCATCAAAAGAAGATGCAATAGAAACGGAAAAGACTCCATCCAGGTATGTTCAAAATAATCATCAAGAATCTCAAATTCTAGGAGAAAAAGGGTCTGAAGTACAGACAATAATAACTCTTACAGGAACCTCAAGTTATCTAGTATTACTATCCTCCATAGAACCATAGAATGTAAATGAAGCTAGCAAAGATGAATGTTGGGTTAAGGCCATGGATGAAGAACTTAACCAAATTGAAAAGAATGATACTTGGGTTCATTAGTTCCTAGACCTCATGATAAAAATGTTATAGGAACAAAATGTATATTTAAGAATAAGTTTAATGAAAATGGAGAGGTTTATAGAAACAAAGCAAGACTTGTTTTTAAAGGGTGTGCTCAACAAGAAGATATAGACTTTGAAGAAAAATTTTCACCTGTTGCCAGACTTGAAGCCATAAGAATGTTTCTTCCTCTTTCAAGTTTTCGAAAATTCAAAGGATATCAAATGGATGTAAAATCAGCTTTTCTTAATGGGGATTTAAAAGGAGAATTTTATATTGAGCAACCAAAAGGATTCATTCCTGGAAATGATGCAAATATTGTATGTAAGCTCAAAAGGGCTTTATATGGTCTGAAACAAGCTCCAAGGGCCTGGTATTATCGTCTTGACAAATATCTACAACAAAAAGGCTTCTCAAAAGGTTCTATAGACAACAACTTATATACAAATATTGAAAATGATAAACTACTAATTATTATTGTTTATGCAGCAAAAATTTGAAATGTACTTACTTGGTGCACTTACTTATTTTTTTGGTCTACAAGTACAGCAAACAAAAGATGGTATTTTTATTTCACAAACTAAATATCTCAAGCAAATTCTGAAGAGGTACAAAATGGAATATTCTAAACCAGTATGTACTCCAATGGTAACAAGATGTAGTCTCAGTTCTAACGATGAATCACCTGCAGTGAATGAACCAGCATACAAATCTATGATTGGAAATATGCTTTATCTAATAGGTACCAGACCTAATATCATGAATGCAGTAGGAATTGTTTGAAGGTTCCAAGCAAATCCAAAGGAATCACATCAGGCTGTAAAAAGAATATTCAAATATCTTCAAGGAACACAAGACTTTGGTCTATGGTATCCTAAATATATAGATCTCACTCTTCATGCATATACAGATGCGGATTGGGCAGGAAATGTTGATGATCGAAAAGCACTAGTGGAAGTGCATTCTATATGGGATCACGGTTAGTGTCTTGGTTCAGCAAGAAACAAATTTCGATTGCCTTATCTACAACTAAATCAGAATATGTGGCTGCTACATCTTGCTGCACACAACTACTCTGGATGATGTAAACATTGCAAGATGTTCAAATCACATGTACTCCACCCATCTCCATTCTATGTGATAATACAAGTGCCATCAGTATTTCAAAAAATCTAGTCATGCACTCCAAGACCAAGCACATACCCATTAAGTACCATTTTATATGAGAATAAGTGCTTAAAAAAAAGGTGAAATTGGATTATGTTCCCTCCAAAGAACAGGTTGCCGATATATTCACCAAAACACTTCCCAAAGAAACATATGAATATCTCAGACAAAATTTGGGAATAGGTTTTGCATCATCCTACTGTTAAATCTAGTTTTTTCAGAGGAATGTTCCTATATGCGGGTTTCATGAAGGATAGTCGTGTATATACATGAGTTTCTGTGGATGAAGAAGCATATACGTTTTTATGATAGAAAAATAGTGGGTCGGACTCTGATATGGGTGCTCGGTTTGATATTGATGATTACAATCTATTGTTATTCTTTGTTCATTGATTTTTATCTGGCTGATGAAGGCGCCTTGATGAATGATTTGTTGACAATGCACAGGTAGCACAGGTTTAGGGGGAGCATTACCCTTATCAAACATTCTACATTGTTGGCATTATGGTTGTTGATTTCATCTATGGTTTCAGATATTCATATCATTTGTTGCATAGGTCATGTAGAGATCTAGGGTGTAATATGTCTCCTTCTGACATCTATTTTTGAATTAGCCCTATTGGACATATGATGTAATTTGTATCCCCACTATGCATGGGAAGGATGATGGAATAATTTATATTTTAGTGATGTATAAACAATTGGTATATCCCCATTTGGTTGGGTGGATGAGTCAAGTTTGGTGTATCCCCACTTAGTTGGGTGAATGAGTCAAGTTTGGTGTATCCCAACTTGGTTGGGTGATTGATGTATGTATGATTCATTGATCTTAGGGAGGTCATACTCTCTTAGTTGAGTTATAGAGTCATGTTGTTCTTTTCACACATATCTCTGTAGACTCTACATGTACTCAAGGGGGATCATGGACAACATGTGTATCTCAAAGGAGGAGAATATCTTGGTCCCCCATTTTCCCTTGATGTCAAAGGGGGAGAGTATTTTGGTGTTGTTGGATATCTCTAATGAAATATGCAACTTGCAGTAATCAACACCAATATGATAGCCATCAAGTCCAAAGGGGGAGATTGTTGGTGTTAGGTTCCTATACCAATAGGTTTCATCTTTCATGATTAACAGTGGAAGGGCTAAATATGTTCATCATTGCAGGTTGCAAAGGTTCCATATTTTGTGTACATACTACAAAAATTAAAAAATGAAAAGAGGGTATGCCTTAAAAGAATAATCAAAGGGCAAGAAAATCAAGTGGTCAAGAGAAAAGTGAAAATGAACCCCAAACTAAAGACCAGGAAAGTGGCCAGTCAAAATGCCACTACTAAGCTCATTTGGCAGTATCATGTTATCCAAATACTGCTGCTAATCACATTTGATGGATGGCCCAACAATCTAAACCGGACCATGCCATAGTTAAATTGCTTGCTGCAGAATAGAGAATGTTCCCTGACCAAACAGCTCAAGCTTGGCAGATGACTAGCTAGGTAGAGAAATAAAGGTGTCCAACTGCTTAATCTGGGGCCTTGGAAGAAATAAGGGTAGATATTAGATAGGAGAGCAGTCAAAAGAAAAAGAGGAAGATCAGGGTCTGCTAATTCTAGTACACCCACTTTAACAAAGAAAAAATGTTAGGATTACTAGGATGGGTAAGTAGTGCAAGGTTGCAGAAATGGAGAGCCATCACCAATTGGCCTATTAAAGTGTGAAAACTTATGCCACTCAGGGTGTGGGCATCAAAGACAAAGAGTGGAGGACAAGCATTGGAAACATGTCTAACTTCCCCAGTTTCCCCGAAAAAATCAATTCTTACTAACACTCCCAAGGGCCTTGAGGTCTGCTCAGGTGTCCAGTTCCACTCCATTACATCACAAACCACTTGGTCAAGCCATGAAATTCAGGCATGAAAAGCAGCTACATTTCTTGTGTAAAAATAGCCTTTTTCATCATTTTCATTTATCCTCAGAAATCCTAAGTTAAGTTTCACTTAACTAAACTTGGCTTCACCCCTTCATTCACCTCACAAACCATATTAATCACTAACATATTATCTAGCTCCCTAACTTCCCCCTTCCCCTAAGTCTATTACAATCCAATGAAAATCTCCCAAGAATACCTATAGATACCCTCCCCCAAGTGCTATAGCCATATCCCTTCTTTGGGAAATATTAACCCCTCAAGGGTTAGTATTAGCCCTTAATCCTCCTAAAAAACTATGGGTTTGGCAAGAAACTATGGTTAAAAGGCAAAAAATCACTTTCCCGCCCTCATTTTCCCTTATCCCCCTTTCCTCCGCCCTAAACCCGTTTATTATAAAGTTTTTTGAATAAAAGGATTTTAAATAAAATGCGCATTTAAAACCCCGAAAACCCACAACCTAAGGTTCTAAACCCACCCCGCGCCCCACTTATTAAACATTGATTACATAATTGGGCGGGTCCCATGCTATTAACGTGGCGGCATATCACAATCGCCGCCCACCGTTAGATCTTTCGCCCCGCCCATCCTACGGTGGGCGGTCGATCTTCAACCAAAACCGCCCAACCTTTTGCGTCCAGGGGATGGGCGGTATTGCCGCCGTACCCCCGCCACGCGTCAGGCGCCCGGGTTGTTCACTGCCCCCCCCCCCAAACCAACTTACCGTCCAAGAGCCTACCGGGGAGACCGCTTACTGCCCTACCCTCCACGCTGACGTCATGCCCCCGTCAGCATGACGTCACCCCGTTTTGCTGCCACCAGGCCTCCACGTCACCCCTGGCCACCACGTCACCCTGTCCACCCTGCCACCGTGTCAGTGCCCCCTGGCCACCACGTCGCCTGGTCCACCCTAGCACCATGTCAATGCCCCCTGGCCACCACGTTGCCCTGTCCACCCTGCCACCGTGTCAGTGCCACCTGGGCACCCACGTCACCTGCCACGTCACCCTATCCGTACCTGGGCCCATGATGACGTCAGCATGACGTCATCACAAAAAGGCGCCAATATGCCAAAAATGCATAAAAAGGCGTCGAAAAACCGTTATTTCGCATTGTTTTTTACGACGCCCGGAGCTCCTCTGAAAGCGAAATTCAGCCTCCAACGGTCAAAAAGCACAAGTAATCCGCCAAAGTTATTTCCGCCTCCATTTTCAACCCAGCTACCTGCAATTCAGCCAATTCGACCGGTGCAAACGCCTCATACGCCATTAAAACCAGGTATTTTGCTGCAGGCACCCTCTATTGTCCATTGTTCTCCGTGTAATCCTGTTTTCCTGCTTAAGAAACTCAGTGAAAGGACCCACATTGTTGAAATTCACCTCTAAAATCTACCTAAAAAACCTCTGAAACCCCTGCACGACGGAAGTCTTAAGGAAACCCATGACCCGCGGTGAAATTTACCAGTTTTTCACAAGAAGCAACTAAAAAAGCCAAGCTACAGGCTAGAAGAACTGAATTGACATTTTCATCACCTCTGCTAAAGCAATTCTCTGCAAATAACTAGCTAACTAGCTCAAAAACACTCTAGTTCCTCAAAACAGAGTGCCCCACAGATTCATTAAGCCTGTGACAGCCTCCTTGCACTACCAAACTGCTCACTGCAAACAGAGAGCAGTAAGCCATTCCTCAGCATTCACATCAAGCTTGAAATACAGTAAACCACCAGCAAAAGCAAGACAATGGCCACTCCAGTTGCAATGGATGTTTTGCTTATAAATCCACCTAACAGAGACCTAGAAGCTATACCACTGGTGGACAGAGATGCCCTCATCACAAACTTTGTGGCAGAGAGAAACCATTTGCAGACATATTGCCAATTAAGAAACAGTCACTCGGACAACAGTGACTTGTATGGGGTCTGGCAATCTAATCTACCCACCTACTTCCTGCCTTCAGTGAACATCTTCCCTGAAATCATCCACCTATGTGCAGAGAACTATGACCAGAAGCTCAGGGTTGTGAAGTCTCCATCTGGGAGCATCCTCTTCTATATAACCCCAGATTCCATCAACCAGATGCTCAACTACAAGCAGACCCAGTTGCTATACCCCTTCTCCATGAACTATTTGCTAGATGAGGGCTCCAAACTTTCTAGTACAGACATTGCTGCCATAGCCAGGAAATTCATGAAGGCAAACTGCCAACCTTTTGGGCCACCTCCTTTCTCCTATGCAGATTTCAATGAGGTTGGCAAGCTACTGGTAGATATGCTGACCTTTGTGCTGGGGTTCACCACAAACAAGCATGTTGATCTAACTTTGTTGGTCATGCTTTCTGCATACAGCCTTATGAAGCCCCCTACTATGAAATACAATTATGCCAAGTACATTGCCAATAAGATACATGATCAATTGACAAGGCTGGACAGGGAGGTAATATTCAAATATTCCTCATACATCTATCACTTATTCTTGTACTACCAGACAAATTGCTTCCAGTGCTCAATCAAGAAGCTAGACTCACAGGGTGAGAGAAGGTCTGTGATCTTCTGGTCTTCAGTCTTCCACCAAGTCCAGAATTCCCCTTACTCATAATGTGAATTCATTGATTAGTTTGTGTATCCAGTCACATGCCTCTTAAAGAGGACCCCTCCTATCAGGTTGTCCAAGGATATGCAGAAGATCTTGTAGCTATACAGAAGCTACAAATTGGTGATTGGTACTTGTACCAAAACCACACTGTCATCAGAATTTATGGTTGTGAGCTCTGTCCCTACAGGCTCCCAAAGTATGTCCCCATGAGGCTATTTGCCCTGGAGTACTATAGACAACTTATAAACTCTGATTTAACACACTTTCACAGTACCAAGAAGAAAGCCAACCTGAAGTTCAGGGACCACCTAGGCCCATTTACCATGAACAAAAAAGATGGTTGGCAAGAAGCTGACCAAAAACTAGGACAATAGCTGAAACTCAAGAGAAGCTTCTGGTGGGTCCCTTATGACCCTGAAGGTTTCATCAGTGCCAGGAGGGTTAAATATAGGTTGCTAGCCTATAAGCATTGCCCACTCCCTCAAGTACAACATTTTGCTAATCAAGATGAATGGGTGCCTGAATTAATAGTAGAGGAATTGACTCAGGAAGAAATAATGGAGCAGAATGTAAAGGATTTGGAAAAAACTCTTGACTTAGACTCTTGTCAACAGGTCTTGTTCAAGCAACTAGTCCAAGCAGGAGAAGGCACCTCTACTGCCCCAGATGCACAGGACATCCAGCAGGTTCCAGCAAAAACAACCACAACAAAAGAAAAGGAGAAGATGGATGAACAACAAGAGATAGAAACAGGGCAGCCTAGTTCTTCAAAGGACCAGCAATCAGGACAGGCCCCTCCCCTGCAAACTGAACAAACTCAAAACCCAGTTTTGCAGACCCCTCTCAATGATGAGAGAGGGAAAAAGAGAGACAAAGAAAAAATCACACCTCCAACAGGGCCATCACAACAACCAGAGGCCAAGAGGCCGAGGGTAGACCCTGAAGTAGAAGAAGGAGACATAAGTGAAGAGCTGGCAGAAAGCCAAAGCAAAGAAAAACAAACAAGCCAACAGACTGCCACTAGCTCATTTCAGCTAGAACAGGCTCAACAGCATAGTGTGGAGGTGTCCTCCTCCAGACAACAGGGCAAAAAGCTAGCCACAGTTAAAGAGGGCTTCAAAGAGATCAAGGCACAAAATGAATTGCTAACAGTGCAGCTCTATGAGCAATTCCTGAATACAACCCTAGCCAAAAAGCAAAGATTGATGGTTGCCTTTGATCTAAAGGAAGAAAAGATGATCTTCACTCATCTAAAGCCCAAAGTCCCACACCCAAATACCACAACAGATTATTACAGGACAAATCTAGAGGTCTTTGCTAAAGACATACACCCCATGGATCAAATTGAGCTGCACAAACAAACTGGGGAGATGGTGTATGCAACACTTGCTGACAGGGCAATGCTGGCCCATCAACTAAAAGAATCCCTAAAGAACACAAACAGACAGCTTGATTTGGAGAGGCTGTCCTCCTCCGCGAAAGACAACAGAATAAAGACTTTGGAGAAATAATTATTGATTTGGGACATGACCCAAAAGACCCAAAGGGTGTCAGAGCCCTTATGAAGAAAAAAGAGGATGATATAGCTGCATTGAGGAAACAGAAAAAATTCCTCCTACCATCCATCCTGAAACAACAGAGCTTGAACAAGAAAAACAGGTGGATAATGCTATGGAGCTGCTCCTAGTCATGAACCAAAGGATACTACAAATGGAGGCAGAGTTACAGAAAGCTCTACAGGACAAACAAGGGGAATCAGCCTCCCAACCCCCTCAAACCTCAACAAACCTCGAACCTACCCCTCCAACACAAGCAACAACAACCCCTCCTACTACTCCAGCACCTACTACAGCTACATCAGCAACTGGAGCAACAGTAGAAGCAACAACAACAACAAAATCCAGCATGGGCATGGAGGAATTGATGAAGGCTGTTAAAGAGCTGGAAAATCAAGTCACAGAAATAAATATTGCCAAGGAAAAACTGGCCAAGCTGGAGGCCAGTTATGACAAATCAAAGATGACTGTGGCAGAGAAGCAAAGAGAAATAAAGGCCTTGGAGGCCAAAGTAAAAACTCTAGAGAAAGAGTTGATGCTAGGTAAGACCCTAACAGAAATAAAAAAGATTATTTGGGCCAAAATTGGCCAATCTATACAGGACCAATGGAGGTCCATTCAAGCAATTTTTGAAAAGGTGGAGCTGATAGAAATAGCTCATGTAGAGATTCAGAGAGCCAGGACAGCCCTGGGAATAATGCCTGAGCAGGCCACCAAAATGATTCGCTTTCTCAATAACCACACTAGGGAAGAATTGGATGCTCTACAAATAGAGCAGAACAGATACAATCCTCACAGCCAAGAAGGTACTGACATTAAGGAATTTCACTCAAACACTGGAGAGGAAATGTCAGCAGATGAAGGTTGAGATAGATGAATTCAGAGCTAAAATGGCTATTTTACAGGACAAAGGACTGCCAAGCCTAGTGACTAGCACAGGACAGTTGCTGTCATATAATCAGTATATGACAAGGATCAACAATTATGTTGAAAACCAAATCACAACATCCAACAAATCCACAGAAGAAGCAGGGCCTCCCTCTGGGCAATCCCTCTATGACAAGCTAGAGAATCTATTCTTTATTGAACACGAAATAAATCATCTGTTTGAAGTCCCTCCTAACTTTTATAGACATACAGAGGCAGATGAGACAGTGGTTAAAATGAGGAGACATCAACTACCCCCAGCTGATTGGTGGCAAGCAATGTTGGAGATTTTGCCTAGATAATTCCACTTTTCTTTTTGCTTTTTTTTTAGAAAGATCAGCATACAGGTCAGTAGGTAGGTCAACATACAGGTACAGCAAGCAGCATACAGATGACTCAGCAATCCACCCAAATAGTAGGCCAAAATTAACGCAGTATTAAAAGCACTGCTACGGCCTACTTTCCGCAGCCAAAAGTCAAATCTGTCTGACAAAGGAATGTCGGCTACCTCAGCATTTAAAGTTATATTTATGTTGTCATTTACTTTTTGTAAGAGAGTTGGTGGTGCAATTTATTGCACCATAACTCTCCACTAAGATATTTTGTACCCTATTTTTGTATATATATCCCCTTAGATAACGCATTGAGGGTCGGTTGTAATACAATTCTTCCTGAAGAGCTCTGTTGTACATTGAATACGTTTTGATAATAAAAGTTGTTGATGAAGATTGCTAGTTCCAACGTTGTCTGAAGATGGATATGTAAAGCTCTGTTTTGTTGCTAAATTCCTGTGTCATTTGCTGAATCAATACGTTTATCTTAACTGTGTATGTGTTTCCTGTTTATTCCATAACTCCTGTGTTTTCATAATATTAGTAAGTAGAGAAAAAGAATAGCCTAGGATTTGTTTCAAACACCCTATGCTCAATCTCTACTTCTAAATATGTTTTCTGCTGGATTAGCCATAGATATGAATTCTTAATTGCTCATGTCTAAACTTATCCTAACATGGTGAATACTGTTTAAGAATTCTTAACTGCTCTTAAGCAATACTTTCATGTTTCTTCATTAGCATAGTGAAAGATTCCTAACTGCCTTTCACTCACTAAATCCCCAATTTCACCAATAAATCTGATAAATTGTTTCACACATGCCTAACTTGCTCTGCAGCAACACTCTATCTTCACAAATCCACTTTCAGAAGCACAAAATACCTCAACTCCATTGCCCAATGGAACAAACTGACCTGTAAATCTATACCTCAGTTCAACATGAATTCATCAACCCACCAAATTCAAAACAAACAGTGCATCACAACTAGCCTAAAACACTCATCAAACAAAGCTAAACTATAAAGAGAGAGCTCTCTTTGGTTGCAGGTAGGCTAGGACCTGTAACTACAAGATTGGTCAGTGGTTACCTCGGCAGTATTCCCTTTAGGAAGCAGGGAACAACCTGAGTGATAACATCAATGGAAACTCCGTTGGGGACTAGGTCAAATACCAAGTAAAAAGAAGTGAGCTTCCTGTTTAAAAGTCCTATCGTAGGGTGTTAAGGAAAGAAAAACTCAGACGTTGGCTCCAGAGAAGAAATCTCATTTCACTAGGTCCAATCCTAACCCTAATCCCCCAACTATCTTTGAAAACCCCAATTTAATCCCCAAAATCCTAAAGAAGCAAGAACAGCTAAGGGAGCTCTCAGATTCAAATATTGAGCCAAATCAGCAGAGCTGTATTCCCACTCCTGTCAAACCATCAGCTCACCCCACCCCAGCATATCCCAGCTCTTCATCCACCTCCCAAGGTAGTTTCCCCACTCCCCCATCCCCTGCACATCTCACTCCTATTATCCCTGTTATCCCAGCTATCCCACTCCTTCTTGGTACCCCTTTTATCCCTGCCAATATGGCTAGATATGCTCCTTTAGTCCTACCTGCAAACCCAGGGGCAATGCCCCAAGACTATCAAGGAAAGATCACTTACTTTGATGGGACTGGCACTTATACTGCCCAACAACACACGAAGAGGACGAAAGACTATTTTGAGAACTATGAGATTGATGATGAATATGTAAGAATGAAAATTTTTGTGCAAAGTTTGACAGGGGATGTAAGGAATTGGTTCAGATCTCTGGCTGCAAATTCTATAGTCAATCCTAATGCCTTATACCTAAGTTTTTTAAACATGTGGGAAAAGAAGAAAGACCCCCTTCACATACTGACAGAGTATGATAATTTGAAGAGGGGCCCACAAGAGACAGTTCAAGACTACTGTGCTAGGTTCACCAATGTATATAATGCTATCCCTCAAAACTTGAGACCTCCTCCTGATCTAGCCTTGATCAAATTTACTAATGGATTTGACCCAGACATGGCATATCAATTAAGAAAAAGAGCACCTCCAAGTCTTGTAGACATGCAGAATATAGCTGTAAGTGTAGAGGCAAATCTGATTGCCAAGAGAACCAGAGCAAAAAATGAGAGGAGAATAACTTTCAAAGAAGAACCCTCAACCTTTGATCAAAAGCTAGATGCAATCATGAAAGGTATGGAGAGGTTGGGAGATAGAGTTAAGACCATGGAGAGAAAGTCCTCTTGGGAAGGACAAACAAGAAACACTACTAGGAATCCAAATTTTAGGAAAAACCAAAACCCAAATGCTGGGAGAACTAGTCCTGATCATAACATCAGACCTCCATTTCAAGAAAATTATATAGAGGCCTCAACCACTAGTGAACAAATAGAGGATCCCCACATCAACTTAATAGATTTGGATAGTGTAGAACAAGTATTCTTGACACAAGATGATCAACAAACCCAAGATTGTCAACAAGCACAAGATTACAAACAATTCTAGGCAAAAATCAGGTGAGTCATTTGATTTCAGGGAAGGGTATGACACAGCAGTCTATGAAGTACACAAACAGTACAAACTAAGAAGTAGAACCATAGATGTACCTGAGAATACCAAACAAGCAAACAACAAACAGCCCAATAAATCCAATGACAAAGCTGTCTCAGCAGAGTCCTCAGATAAAAAACCCCAAAAAGAGGTTACAATGGAAGATGTATCTGACATACAGCCTCCAGTAAAGCCTACATCCAAACCCCTTCTTCCAATAGAGATTTTGGGCAAACCTTTAGAAAACATAGCCAACCCAAACTTATCCCAAAACAATATACCTGTGCAGGACATGTTCACCCAAAATTCAGCAGAAAAGGAAAGATTTGCTGCTCATAATATAAAAGTTCAAATGGAAAAACCCTTCAATCTTGAAACAGAAATTGGAAAATTGAAAATTGCAATCCCTCTGTCTGAACTAGCCAAACATGAGGTCTTCAGACAACAAATTAATAGATCATTGCAAGTACCAGAAAATAGGGATGCAGTCAACATTCTGGATGACCAACCAGAGCTGATTTTTGGCTCAAAAGTCAATGGCAAATCAGGGGATGGAGGAACTCCTCCATTCTATGTGAGCCTAAACATTCATGACAAAGTATTACACAATGCCATGTTTGACTCAGGGGCCTCTTATAACCTAATGCCTAAATCAGTAATGGAGAAACTTGGTCTAGACATTACCAGACCCTATAAAGACTTATTTTCATTTGATTCCAGCCAGGTCAGATGCTTAGGCCTGATCAGGGACCTCTGTGTGTCCCTGATCCAATATCCAGCAAAGACAATTCTAATGGATGTAGTAGTGGCAGACATTCCACCTAAATATGGTATGCTCCTATCAAGATCCTGGGGTGCGAAGCTCCAAGGATCTTTGCAACTAGACATGTCATATGCCACAATTTCAGTCTTTGGCCAGCCAAAGAGACTATACAGAGAGACACTCATGAAATATGTGTTCAGCAGCCAAGATAAACCTCAAAATTTCCCAATCTACTCCATCCATTCAGATATGGACTCCTTCATACTATACAATGCTGATATGTGCCCCAAAACTGGGCTCAAGCTCCCGGAGACAAAGGAAACTAGGAATGTCAATGAACTATCCATTATTGCTGAACAACAGATCATTGATCTCATTAAAACAGCTGAGTCTGCTGACAAGTCACAAGAATTACCAAAACTAGACTGGCCCACTGAACAAATCTGCAAACCAATTGAGACTGAACAGGTCTGTAAATCAATTGAGACCAATACTGACCAAGAAACCTGGTGGTATTTAGAATTTAATGGGTCAGTAAATAAGTTTGGAGCAGGAGTAGGGGCATGGATACACAATACTCAAAATGACCATGCTCTAGGTCATGCCTATAGGCTTAACTTTAGATGCACAAATAACATGGCAGAATATGAAGCCCTCCTAATAGGCCTCAAACTGATAAAGAATCTAGGAGTGACCAAAGTCTCCATATTGGGGGATTCAGACCTCATTATCCAACAGATAAAGGGAAACTTTGTTACAAATGATCCCAGGCTGAGGTCTTATAGGTTGGTTGTAACGGACTTGCTCAACAACTTCCTAGAATACCAGCTCACCAAAATACCTAGGAACCACAACTTACATGCTCACAGTCTGGAAACCTTTGCAAGTACCTATAAGCTTCCTTTTGGGCCTAACCACCAATTCACTGCTGAAATCAAACACAAGCCCTCTGTTCCAGACAATGTAAATAATTGGCAGGTATTTGAGAATGATACTCAGATAAATAATTTTTAACCATGAAGGAGGAATTCTCAAACTTAAATATTGACACAAGCATTAAGGAGGCTCAAGACCAAAAGGATGAACTAAACACCAGTATATCAGCTGAAACAGTAGATAGGATATTACATCCTACAACCTTTGACCCTGCCAATTTGCAGAAGCTAAAAAAGGCCAATCTGGATGAAATTAATGAAGAAGAAACGGAAGTAATTCAGTTAAAGGACAATTTCTTGCCTACAGGTCTTGCTCCTTTAGAAGACATCTTTGATTCAAATGATCTTTCTAAAAAACCAAATATGCAACCCATTAATGAAGAAATAGAGGAGTGTAACATTGGGACCACTGAAAATCCCAAAATGATTAAACTCTCTAGAACCCTACCCCTTGATAAGAAGCCAGAATATATCAAACTGTTCAAAGAGTTCCAGGATTTATTTGCCTGGAGCTATGAGGACCTTAAGTCCTATGATACTACAGTAATCCAGCACACAATACCCCTGAAAGAAAACCAAAAACCCTTTAAACAGAAGCTGAGAAGAGTCAATCCAGTACTTCTTCCATTAATAGAGAATTAAGTAAAATGAATGTATGAAGCTGGGATAATTGCTCCCATAAGGTTTTCTGAATGGATTTCTAACCTTGTACCAACAAGAAAGAAAATAGGGGAGATAAGACTCTGTGTGGATCTGAGGAATTTAAACAAAGTCTCTCTCAAAGACCACTACCCCTTGCCAAAAATGGACCACATCTTGCAAAGGGTAGTGGGAGCTTCAAGGATTTCATTACTGGATGGCTTCTCAGGATTCAATCAAATCTTAGTCCACCCAGACGACCAGGATAAAACTGCCTTCACCACACCTTGGGGAACTTTCAAATATGTCAAAATGCCTTTTGGACTCAAGAATGTTGGAGCCAAATTTCAAAGGGCAATGGATATAGCCTTTTCCAAAGAAATCCATGATTTCCTAGTCATATAACTTGATGATCTAACAGCCTTCTCAAAATCAGATCAGGAGCATTTAAAACACCTCAGAAAAGTGTTCTTAATTTGCAGAAAGTATGGCATTTCTTTGAACCCAAAGAAGTCACTATTTGGCCTGGAAGAAGGCAAACTCCTTGGTCATATAATTTCAAAAGATGGCATAAGAATTGACCCTGATAGGATACATGCTATATTGCAAGTCCCCCATCCAAGAAACATCAAGGAATTACAAGCCTTTTTGGAGAAAATCAATTTCCTAAGAAGATTTATCCCTAACTTAGCTGAGCTAATAATATTGTTGAACAATATGCTCAAGAAAGATGCCAAGGTCAAATGGACAATTGAGGCTAAACAAGCCTTTGAAGAAATCAAGATAGCCCTGACAAAAACACTTCTGCTTACAAGCCCTAGTTTTGATAGAGACTTTATAATCTTCTCCTTTGCCTCTGAAAACACAATTGTTGTTGTCCTACTGCAAAAGGATGACTTGGGATGTGAAAAACCTATTGCCTTTTTCAGTAGAGCCCTTAGGGATTCCCCACTCAAGTACCAAATTATGGAAAAGCAAGCATATGCCTTGGTAAAAGCCATAAAGGACTTCAGAGTTTACATCCTATACTCTCACATAATTGCATATGTGCCCAATGCAGTAGTCAAAGATATCTTAACCCAAGAGGGAATGGAAGGCAAGAGGGGCAAATGGTTTGCCAATATTCTGGAATATGATATAGAAATCAAACCAACAAAACTTATAAAAGGACAAGGGCTAGCCAAACTAATGACTGAGACTAACTTTGAAGCCCTTGACATAAATGAACTGGATAACGAACAGGAGATGGCGACTCCACAGATCAATCAAGCCTTTATAGAATCACTTTGGTATGCTTACATATTTTGTATTATTAAACCTGCAAGCTCCTCTAGGGTTATCCAGAACCAAGAACAGATTTCTAAAACTAAAGGCTGCAAAATTTTGTATCATAGACAATGTTTTATTTTGGAAAAATCATGAAGGTGTCCTGCTCAACTGCCTGACCTCATATGAAGCTGATAAGGTCCTTAGAGAATTTCATGCAGGAGACTGTGGAGGACACCTATATTGGAAATCCACAGCTGACAAAATCCTAAGGGCTGGATTTTATTGGCCCTCCCTGTTTACTGATTCAAAAAAGTTTGTAATGTCATGTCACAAATGTTAAATCTTTGAAGGGAAGAAGAAGTTACTTCCCTTGCCCCTCAGGACCATTTCAACTGAAAAACCATTTCAACAATGGGGCTTAGATTTCATTGGATAAATTCACCCTTCATCCTCAGGCCAGCATAGATGGATCTTGACAGCTACTGATTACTTCACCAAGCAAATGATTCAATTATCATACAATTCCTAGAAACCAATACCTTGTCCAGATTTGGCTGCCCAGAGAAAATCATAACAGATAATGCAGCTGCCTTTAAATCCAAGAAAATGATCAGCTTCTGTCACAAATATCATATCACCCTAGGTCACTCAACAGCCTACTACCCTCAAGGAAATAGCCTAGCTGAGTCCTCCAATAAAAGCCTAATCAACATCATTAAAAAGGTCTTGGAGGAGAACAACAAGAATTGGCATAAGAAGCTGGTAAATGCACTATGGGCAGATAGGTTGACCACAAAAAGATCTATTGGTACTAGCCCATATGAGTTGGTATATGGCCTGGAAGTTGTGTTCCTATCATCCCTTGGGATCCCGGTGATCAAATTACTGCAAGAAATACAGGCTGAACCCAATGATATCCAGAGAAGGATTAATCAAACAATTCAGTTACAACAAACAAGGGAAGAAGTGTATCATAGGACCCAGGTTCTACAAGAAAAGATTAAAAAGGTGTTTGACAAAAGAACAAAGGTTTAGGACCTTTTAATAGGTAACAAAGTATTGAAATGGGACTCTAGGAGGGAAGACAAAGGAAAGCATGGCAAGTTTGACTTTCTGTGGAAAGGGCCATTCATAATTCAAGTTGTGCAAGGTAACAATACCTTCTTTCTCAAGAGTCTAGATGAGTCAAACAATGATGAAGGCCCAGTGAATGGGAGAATGCTCAAGCACTACCATGATACATAAGCATAGGATGGCCCCATATTGTACACAAATGTCTATATTTTTTCAAGTACTTTTTTCCTTTGTTACAGTAGATATATAGAAGAGCAACTACAACAGATTTTTTGAAGAATGATCAGCAAAACCACATCAAGATGACATAGATACTAGAGAAAGCTCAGATGAACAAAAGTAAGTAAGGTCCTCTAAACAGAAAACCCATAATAGGCAGTGAGATGGGCTGGAAAGTCATGAAATATTTATTGTTGTTCTAAAGAGGTCATGAAACACTGCATACCATCCCACTAACTGCAGATCAAAGGTGGCAATACTAGAGCAAATTCCCTACAGTGAGAGGAAGAAAATAAGGCCATCTGACCTGCTATTCTTGGCTTTCCTTCAGGAAAATCCATCCCCAAGTGGAGCCACTGTTAGGTTCCTATACCAATAGGTTTCATCTCTCATGATTGACAGTGGAAGGGCTAAATATGTTCATCATTGCAGGCTGCAAAGGTTCCATATTTTGAGTACATGCTACAAAAATTAAAAAATGAAAAGAGGGTATGCCTTAAAAGAATAATCAAAAGGTAAGAAAATCAAATGGTCAAGAGAAAAGTGAAAATGAACCCCAAATTAAAGACCAGGAAAGTGGCCAGTCAAAATGCCACTACTAGCTTATTTGGCAGTATCATGTTCTGCAAATACTGCTGATAATCACACTTGATGGATGGCCCAACAATCTAAGCTGGACAATGCCATGGTTAAATTGCTTGCTGCAGAATAGAGAATGTTCCCTGACCAAACAACTCAAGCTTGGTAGATGACTAGCTAGGTAGAGAAATAAAGGTGCCCAACTGCTTAATCTGGGGCCTTGGAAGAAATAAGGGTAGATTTTAGATAGGAGGGAAGTCAAAAGAAAAAGAGGAAAATTAGGGTTTGCTAATTCAAGTGCACCCACCCTTAAAGAAAAAATGTTAGGATTACTAGGATGGGTAAGTAGTGCAAGGTTGCAGAAATGGATAGCCATCACCAATTGGCTTATTAAATGCAAGAACTTATGCCACTCAGGGTATTGGCATCAAAAGCAAAGAGTGGAGGACAAGCATTGGAAGCATGTCTAACTTCCCCATTTTCCCCCAAACTCCATTTTACTAACACTCACAAGGGCCTTGAGATCTGCTCAGGTTTCCAGTTCCACTTCATTGCATCACAAACTACTTGGTCAAGCCATGGAGTTCAAACATGAAAAGAAGCCACATTTTTTGTGTAAAACATCTTTTTTCATCATTTCATTTATCCTAAAAAATCCTAAGTTAAGTTTTACCTATTAGAACTTGGCTTTACCCCTTCATTCACCTCACAAATCATATTAACCACTAATATATTATTTAGCTCCCTAATTCCCCCTTGTTTCCTAATTTTGTTGGAATCTATGAACATTTCCCAAAAAATATCCATAAATACCCTTCCCCTAGCACTATAGTTATATACTCCTTCCTTGGGAAATATTAACCCCTCAAGGGTTAGTATTAACCCTCAATCATCCTAAAAACTATGGGCTTTGGCAAATAACCATGGTTAAAAGTCAAAAAATCAAAATCCCCGCCCTTGCTAAGAACCCTTTACCCCTTTCCGCACTTTAGACTGTGCTTTTAATGTTTTTTTATTATTATTAAAACATTAATGAAACGAAAAAACCCAAAAACCTAATGTACTAAACCCACCCCGCGCCCGATTTAATTAAACACTAATTAAATATTGGGTGAGTCCCCTGCTCTTAACGTGCCGTCACCTCGCGATTGCCGCCCACCGCATGATCTTCCACCCTGCACATCCAACGGTGGGCGGTCGATATTGTAGCGGACCTGCCCAACCTTTTGCGTCCGGGGGATGGGTGGTATTGCCGCCGTACCCCCGCCACCTGTCAGGTGCCTGCGCTGTTAGCTGCCCCCCCCCCTCCAAACCGCTTACCACCCTAGACCCCTCCGGGGAGACCGCTTACCACCTTCCCCCCCCCGCGTTGATGTCGTGGCCCCGTCAGCGTGACGTCACCCTGCCTTGTCGTGGGAACCCACGTCAGCTGCCACGTCACCCATCCATACCCGGGCCCATGATGACGTCAGCATGACGTCATCACAAAAAGGCGCCAATATGCCAAAAATGCATAAAAAGGCGTCAATTTACCGTTATTTCGCATTGTTTTCTACGACTTCTGGAGCTCCTCTGCATGCGAAATTCAACCTACAACGGTAAAAAATCAAAATCTACCCGCCAAAGTTGCTGTCGCCTCCATTATCAACCCAAGTACCTGCAATTCATCCAATTCGACCGGTGAAAACACCTCCTACGCCATTAAAACCAGGTATTTGCCGCAGGCATCCTCTTTTATCCACTGTTCTCCTTTGCAATCCTACTTTCCTGCATAAGCAACTCAGTCAAAAGACCCACATTGTTAAATTCACCACTAAAATCTACTTGAAAAGCCACTGAAACCCCTACGCGACGAAAATCTCAAAGAAACCCATGACCCTCTGTGAAATTCACCATTTTTCCACAAAGAGCAACTAAAGAAACCGAGCTACCGACTAGAAGACTAGTTTGACAGTTCCCTCATCCCTGCTAAAGGAATTCTCTGCAAGTAACCAGCTAACCAGCTCAAACACACTCTGGTTCTTCAAAACAGAGTGCCCCACAGATTAATTAAGCCTGTGACAGCCTTCTTGCACTGCCAAACTACTCACTGCAAATATAGATCAGTAAGCCATTTCCTCAGCATTCACATCAAGCTTGAAATACAGTAAGCATCCAGCTAAAACAAGACAATGGCCACTCCAGCTGCTCTGGATGTAGTGCTTATAAATCCACCTAACAGAGAACTAGAAGCTATGCCACTGGTGGACAGTGATGCCCTCATCAAAGACTTTGTGGCATAGAGAAGCCACTTGCAAACATATTTCCAGCTAAGGGATAGTCACCTGGACAACAGTGACCTGTATGGCATCTGGGAATCCAATCTGCCCACCTACTTCCTGTCTTCTGTGAACATTTTCCCTGAAGTCATCCACCTCTGTGCAGAAAACTATGACCAGAAACTCAGGGCTGTGAAGTCTCCATCTGGGAGCATCCTCTTTTATATAACTCCAGATTCCATCAACCAGATGCTGAACTACAAGTAGACCCAGCTGCTATATACCTTCTCCATGAACTACTTGCTAGATGAGGGCTCCAAACTCTCTAGCATAGACATTGCTGCAATAGCTAGGAAATTCATGAAGGCAGACTACCAACCTTCTGGGCCACCTCCTTTTTCCTATGCAGATTTCAATGAGGTTGGCAAGCTGCTGGTAGACATACTAACCCCTGTGCTGGGGTTCACTACAAATAAGTATGTTGACTTAACTGTGTTGGTCATGCTCTCAGCATACAGCCTTGTGAAGCCCCCTGCTATGAAATACAATTATGCCAAATACATTGCCAATAAGATACATAATCAATTGACAAGGCTGAAGAGGGAGGCAATATTCAAATATTCCTCATACATCTATCACCTGTTCTTGTACTACCAAACAGACTGCTTCCAGTGCTCAATCAAGAAGCTATACTCACAGGGTGAGAGGAGGTCTATGATCTTCTGGTCTTCAGACTTCCACCAAGTCCAGAATTCCCCCTACTCATACTGTGAATTCATTGATCAGTTTGTATATCCAGTCACATACCTCTTGAAGAGGACCCCTCCTATCAGATTGTCCAAGGATATGCAGAAAATCTTGCAGCTATCCAAAAGCTACAAAATTGGTGATTGGTACTTGTACCAAAACCACACTGTCATCAGAATTTATGGTTGTGAGCTCTGTCCCTACAGGCTCCCAAAATATGTCCCTATGAGGCTATTTTCCCTGGAGTACTACAGACAGCTTATAAAATCTGATCTAACACACTTTCACAGTGCCAAGAAGAAAGCCAACCTAAAGTTCAGGGACCACCTAGGCCCATTTGTCATGAACAAAAAAGATGGTTGGCAAGAAGCGGATCAAATACTAGTACAACACCTCAAACTCAAGAGAATCTTTTTGTGGGTCCGTTATGACCCTGAAGGTTTTATCAATGCCAGGAGGGTCAAATATAGGCTGCTAGCCTATAAGCATTGCCCAATCCCTCAAATACAACACTTTGCTAATCAAGATGAATGGGTGCCTGAATCAATAGTAGAGGAATTGACAGAGGAAGAAATAATGGAGCAGACTATAAAGGACTTGGAAAAAACTCTTGACTTAGACTCTTGTCAACATGTCTTGTTCAAGAAACCAGTCCAAGCAGGAGAAGGCACCTCCACTGCTCCAGCTGCACAGGACACCCAGCAAGCTCCAGCAACAACAACCACAACAAAGGGAAAGGAGAAGAGGGATGAACAATAAGAGGTAGAGACAGGGCAGCCTAGCACATCAAAGGATCAACAATCAGAGCAGGCCCCTCCACAGCAAACTGAACAAACTCAAAACCCAGTTTTGCAGACTCCTCTCAATGATGAGAGAGGGAAAAAGAGAGACAGAGAGGAGGTCACACCTCCAACAGGGTCATCACAGCAACCAGAGGCCAAGAGGCCGAGGACAGACCCTGAGACAGAAGGAGGAGATATAAGTGAAAAGATGGCAGAAAGCCACAACAAAGAAAGGCAAACGAGCCAACAGACTGCCACTAGCTCATTTCAGCTAGAACAAACCCAGTAGCATACCATAGAGGTGTCCTCCTCCAGAAAACAGGGCAAAAAGCCAGCTACAGTTAAAGAAGGCTTCAAAGAGATCAAGGCACAAAATGAGTTGCTAAGGGTGCAGCTCTATGAGAAATTCCTGAATACAACCCCAGCCAAAAAGCAAAGATTGATGGCTGCCTATGATCTGAAGGAAGAAAAGATGATCTTCACTCATCTGAAGCCTAAAGTCCCACATCCAAAGACCACACCAGATTACTACACGACAAACCTAGAGGTCTTTTCTAAAGACATACACCCCATGGATCAGATTAAGCTGCACAAACAGACTGGGGAGATGGTGTATGCAACACTTGCTGACAGGGCAATGCTGGCCCATCAGCTAAAGGAAGCCTTGAAAAACACAAACAGGTAGCTTGATTTTGAAAGGCTGTCCTCCTCTGCAAAAGACAACAAAATAAAGACTCTGGAGGACATAATTATATATTTGGGACATGACCCAAAGGACCCAATGGGTGTTAGAGCCCTTATGAAGAAAAAAGAGGATGATATTGCTGCACTGAGAAGACAGGCAAAATTACTTCCTACTAGTCATCCTGAAACAGCAGAGCTTGCACAAGAAAAGCAAGTGGATAATGCTATGGAGCTTCTTCTGGTTATGAACCAAAGGATACTACAAATGGAGGCAGAATTAGAGAAATCTCTGCAGGACAAGCAAGGGGAATCAGCCTCCCAGCCCCCTCAAAATTCAACAAATCTTGAACCTGCCCCTCCAACACAAGCAGCAGCAGCCCCTTCTACTATTCCAGCACCTACTACAGCTACATCAGCAACAGGAGCAACAGTAGAAGCAACAGCAACAGCAGAATCCAACATGGGCATGGAGGAGTTGATGAAGGTTTTTAAAGAGCTGGAAACTCAAGTCACTGAAATAAATATTGCCAAGGAAAGACTGGCCAAAATGGAGGCCAATTATGACAAATCAAAGATGACAGTGGTAGAAAATCAAAGAGAAATAAAGGCCTTGGAGGCCAAAGTGAAATCTCTGGAAAAGGATTTGATGCTAGGTAAAACCCTAGCAAAAATAAAGAAGATTACTTGGGCCAAAATTGGCCAATCTATACAGGACCAATGGAGGTCCATTCAGGCAATTTTTGAACAGGTTGAGCTAATAGATATAGCTCATGTGGAGATTCAGAGAGCCAGGACAGCCCTGGGAATAATGCCTGAGCAAGCCACCAAAATGATTCATTTCCTCAATAACCGCACTAGAGAGGAACTGGCTGCTCTACAAATAAGAAACAGAACAGATACAATCCTCACAGCCAAAAAGGTATTGACCTTAAGGAATTTTACTCAGACATTGGAGAGGAAGTGTCAGGAGATGAAGGCAGAGATAGATGAATTTAGAGCTAAAATGGCTATTCTACAGGACAAAGGACTGCCAAGCCTAGTGACTGGCACAAGACCGCTACTGTCATATAATCAATATATGAAAAGGGTCAACAATTATGTTGAAAACCAGATCACTGCATCCAGCAACTCCACAGAAGAAGCAGGGCCTCCCCCTGGGAAATCCCTCTATGACAAGCTGGAAAATCTGTTCTTTATTGAACATGAAATAAATCATCTATTCGAAGTCCCTCCAAACTTTATAGACATACAGAGGCAGATGAAACAGTGGTAAAAATGAGGAGGCATCAGCTACCCCCCGCTGATTGGTGGCAAGCAATGTTGGAGATTTTGCCCAGATAATTCCACTTTGCTTTTTGCCTTTTTGGAGAAAAATCAGAGTTTACAGGTCAGCAGGAAGATCAGCATACATGTACAACAAGTGGTCGTATAGTTGACTCAGCAATGCACCCAGACAACAGGCTAAATTAACGCGGAGTTAAAGGAACAACTACAACCTACTTTCCAGAGCCATAAAGTCAAATCTGTCTGACAGAAAAATATCGGCTACCTCAGCATTAAAAGCTATATTTACGTTGTCATTTACTTTTTGTAAGAGAGTTGGTGGTGCAATTTATTGCACAATAACTCTCTACTGAGATATTTTATACCCTATTTTGTATATATACCCCCTCAAATAACACATTGAGGGTCGGTTGTAGTGTAATTCTTTCTGAAGAGCTCTGTTGTATTCTGGAGACTTTTTGATAATAAAAATTTCTTATGGAGATTTCTGGTTCCAACGCTGTCTGAAGATGGATATGTAACTCTCTACTGAGATATTTTATACCCTATTTTGTATATATACCCCCTCAAATAACACATTGAGGGTCGGTTGTAGTGTAATTCTTTCTGAAGAGCTCTGTTGTATTCTGGAGACTTTTTGATAGTAAAAATTTCTTATGGAGATTTCTGGTTCCAACGCTGTCTGAAGATGGATATGTAAAGCTCTGTTTTGTTGTAGAATTCTCGTGTCATTTGCTGAATCAATAAGTTTCTCTTATTTGTGTATGTGTTTCCTGTGTATTCCATAACTCTTATGTTTTCATAATCTTAGTAAGTAGAGAAAAAGAATAGCCTAGGATTTGTTTCAAACACCCTATGCTCAATATCTATTTCTAAATATGTTTTCTTCTGGATTAGCCATAGATATGAATTCTTAATTGCTCATGTCTGAAGTTTTCCTGTCATGGTGAATACTGTTTAAGAATTCTTAATTGCTCTTAAGCAATACCTTCATGTTTCTTCAGTTAGCATAGTGAAAGATTCTTAACTTCCTTTCACTCACTAATTCCATAATTTCATCAACAAATCTGATAAATTGTTTCACATATGCCTAACTTGCTCTGCAGCTACACTTTGTTTTCATAAATCCACTTTCACAAGCAAAAATACCTCAAACTCCATTGCCCAATGGAACAAACTATCCTGTAATCTGTATCTCAGTTCTATCTGAATTCACCAACCCACAAAATTCAAACAAACATTGCTCCATAACTAGCCTAAAACATTCATCAACAAAGCTAAACTATAAAGAGAGAACCCTCTCTGGTTGCAGGTAGGCTAGGACCTGTGGCCAAAAGATTTGTCAGTGGTTACCTCGGCCGCATTCCCTTTAGGAAGCAGGGAACAACCTGAGTGATAACAGAGAGAGGAAATGAAGGTAACACACATTGTTGTGAGGTCCCTACCGATCTAGTAATGCCAAGCAAGATGATAATAAGCGTTATTATCATCCGGTTTCTTCAACATGTTATTCCAGTGCTTGGGTTTTTTCCATGTGTTATTTCAGTGTTTGGTTGTATCTAGAAATTTGCCTTATAATCTGTGTTTGGTGGCAATATAAGAATTTGTTTTTCAGTTTGATATAATAAAAAAAAATTGGACTTGTGTTTGAGAAGCTTTATGATCTTAATGGAAAAGCTCATGTTAATTGATTGCAAATCAAACTATGATTTACATATAAATATAAACAACTTAATAGGTCAAATACAAGTTTAACAACATAAAATGAGATATACAAAGAAGACATGGATAATAGCTACAAAAGCTGATATGTAGGCTATGTAAATTTTGAAGGGGTAAGCATACATATTTTGGAATTATTGAACAAAAATCTTGTCAAAATATATGTTATTGTAGTGTCAAATATCGATATAAATAGGGTAAGATAATCAAACTTCAAGGTTTTTTTCGATCGTTATTGAATGATAGCATGAATAGATAAACAAGTAAATGTTCAATTTATAAACATATAAACAAAGAAGGGAAAAAAATGAATTGAAGTTCCTACAAGAGACCGTTGAACATGCACTACTTCCCTAAAGAAAACATTAAAAGTGCACTTCTAGCTATAGTTTCTGGATACTATAAGAAGAAAGACAAGTGGAAAAAATTACTCACAATTAGAATTATACTTGTGATAGTGAATTATTCTACAAGAGAGACACCTTAAGTGGTCTAAAGGGTTTCGGTATACAACTCAAAGCCACCATGGAAATGCTTATCTTAAATTCAATTCCTATGTTTCTAATATGGGAAGTGATAGGAAAATGTTTTGATCCAATGATTTTTTTATTTCTTTCCATGGATACAAGGTCATGGAAAGAGTTATGAGAATGAATTGTAGGTATTTTTCGAATATTAGAAATTTCAATAAGCCTATCATCATTTTTGAAATGATGATAATTTTAATTTACGATATTTTTGGGTTTTATTAGCATATTCACATTTGATAAAATAGGAGGACAGACCCCTTTATCATGGAAATTCTTTAATCTTTTAGTTTTGGTTAATTTGAAAAATTTATCATCTCATTTTTATTAATTTGACAATTCCATATTCTAATTTTGCTTAATTTAGGGTTACAAATTTATTATGCCAATGTTTTGCTAGTGTGAAAGCTGAATTAATTCTCTCTAAATGTTGTTGATTGCCACCAAAGTATTAGGTACTGAAAGATGAATTTTAGCATTTTCAAAAGATGATGGTGTTAGTTTATGATCGTTATAGTTGTCATAAACTTACCTGAATCAAATAACAACAAGAAGAGAGCAATTATCATAGTTGAATAAAAAATTGGTCATAAAATGAACTAAATTATAACTTTTAACTATAAATAGAATTGTTTTACAATACCATGAGTAAATATCGTGGCTTATGATTACTATATGCCAAAATACTATAACTCATTTCATATGACACTTGTTCATGTGACATCAGAGTGTACATTCAACTCATCTTATGTTTAAGGTGGACACTCCACCCTACCTGAAGAATAAAAAAATCTTATGGAAATCTGTGAAATAAGTTGTAGTTTTAACCCCGTATAGAAATTACCTGCATACGAATTCTAAAACACAGAAAATAAACAGTGTGAAGCCATAACACATAAAACACATATACACAGAGATTTTCCCGTGGATCCCAAAATCGAGACTACCAACTTCATTTTTTATTTTTTTAAATGTTCCTTTCAATGTTACAATACATATTTATACATGCCGAGGCATCTAATACCATGGACCGAAAAACATCGCGTCCAATACCATGGACCAAAAACCGCCGCATCCAATACCATGGAATGAAAACCATCATGTCCAATACCATGGACCGAAAACCATCGCGTCCAAAAAACATGTGCAAAAATCATGCACAAAACGATAGGTGCGTCCGCCCAACCTACCATAGGGTCCAAAACCAAAATTTTCTGGGGCACTGCCCCGACCCCATAAAGTGGGGTTACGAGTGCCCTTCAAACCCCTTGTTTACTACATGGAAAGAATATAACACAACCCAACATTCTCCCACTTGTTGTTTTCTTTCCACAGGGGGCCACAAGAGATCTTAGTCATTTTCCCAGCCCTGAAATGCCCATTGTCTCTCTACACCAAGAGAACCTCTCAGAGCTCACAGATTTTGTCAATGCATCTGCAGTATTCTTCAAAGTGTCCACCTTTACCAGCAACACCTTTTTGTCTTCTATCATATCCCTCGAAAAGTGATACTAAACATCAATGTGCTTTGTCTTTGAATGATAAACAGGGTTCTTTGCCAAGAAAATTGCACTTTGGCTGTCACAGTCTATCCTTATGGCTCCCTGTACTAACCCCATACTTGAACACAATCTCTGCAACCAAACTGCTTCCTTGCTTGCATGAGTGGCTGCCATGTATTCTGCCTCTGTAGTTGATAGTGCCACTACAGATTGTTTCTTACTCATCCAACTGACTGCACCTCCAAATAGGTTAAACACATACCCACTTGTAGATCTTCTCTGATACAGATCTCCAGCCCAGTCTGCATCAACAAAGCCACGAATATCCAACACTCTGTCCAATCCTGGTCTTCCTTGGTAGCACAAACCATAATCACTAGTGCCACGCAAATACCTGAAAACCCGCTTCACTGCTGTCCAGTGCTCCTTCCTGGTTTTGACATAAACCTGCTCAATACTCCCACTGCATGTGCAATGTCTGGTCTAGTATAGACTGTTGCATACATCAAGCTACCGACTGCACTTGCACGGGATAAAGTGGGGTTACGGGTACCCCTCAAACCCCCTTTTAACTATGTGGAAAGAATATAACACAACCCAACAGTACTACCTAAGTCTACTATACAAAGGTTATTATCACCAATTGGAATTCTAGGAAGGAATTCCAACTATTCATCTTGTGGGACCGATGAAGGCTGAGATAGATAGCATCTGTGATCGACCTCCAAAAAAATAGTCTCAAAAGTGACTTTTTCGAAGCCTATCAATTCATTTTTCTCTTAAAGTTGTGTTAAAGTGTGCCTCATGTAGGGCTCACTATCAACTGGAATCTGATTATTTCTGCCCTTGTACAGAAGCCATAAGTGAGTCCAATCTATTTCAAAGTATCCTTGAAGTTTTTTGGACCAATCTCTGATTAACAGTAAATCATATGCTTCTGAAATGTCCACAAACACAATATTGATACACTGATGAACTCAGTGATCAGGCGAAAGATGGATAAGAACATTTTTTAGTTCACCTATATCCTGGACAAATGATCTATCTAGTTTTATAATCCATGCATCAATCTTATCCCATTATGCATTGATTTTCTTAGCAACTGACAATGGCATCACATTTGTGGATGCATCAGAATTAACTAAACAATTGTGAACAAAATAATTGAAAATTTTGAAAATTAACAGGAAAGGTGTGAAAAGTGTGTTAAAATTTAAATTTACAACATTTAAATTTACAACATTTAAAACAAATTCAAGGATATCGCAAGAGCCACCAGACATTACCTGTGATGAAAAACCTTCTTAACCTGCCAGAGTGTGCAATGAGAGCGCTTGGAGAATCACGTCATGCTGGCTAGTTATCCTTATGATCTTGAAGAGTGAAATTTTTTCACGAGCTCTTTTCATATATTCCACAATATTGTAATATGTGCTAACCATCACAATGATTTGTGTTGATGAGCAACGTGGTGTAGCTTTATCCATAGGAGCAAGAGCGTTGGACTTGGTTTTGTTGTTGTTGGAAGTGTTATTTGAAGCGGGAGCACCTCTAGACTTGTTATATGAATTCTGAGTGGGATTTGAGGGTGATAAAATTCTGCATAACAACTATTTATTGGTCTCCTTCTCAAAAATAGGTCCCTTTCTCCTTAGATTGTAACGATTAGTTGACCGCTTAGGGGGAGCTCCACTCATTGTTGATTGATCAACACTTTGTTTGTCAATGTTGTATACAATACTAAACATTTTAATTGAATGTTCAACACTCAAATTATATTCAATCATGATAGGTTCATTTGTTTATTCATTTTGCTCAGATTTTTTCCTCTATCAAAAGTGTACCAACAAGGTTTTCCATCATAGTGTTCATATTGTGATTCCACTGTGGGCATGTCTTCTTAGAATGTTTCTCTTGATGGAAAGTGCAGAAATTGTCCATGCCCAGACTTTCAATGTTGAACATTATATTGGAACTTTGAGCAGATTTTACCTATCGTGAGTTGTTGTTTCTTTTAAAGAATGGTGGCCTAGAAGATTTATTGTTTGTAGTAGATGCCTCACTCGACCATCTCTTCAATTCTGAAACTTCATTTTTTAGCAAATTCATAGACTTGGTAAAGCTCTCCATGTTGAAAGAATATTTATCCTTTATTCTGCTAGAAGAGGCTTGGTTCTTCTTACCAGCATTTTTGGAGTCTTTAGAATCATCATCATTTGCGATGACTCCAATGGATCACAAATATTTTTTTACAGCAAGAGCTTCTGCAAAGTTCAAGGCCAATGTCTCCTTCACATCTCTCTTCATGAAAACATAATTTTTTATCGACAAGGCGGATGTGTAATAATATTTAGTGATATCATCTTGAGGTTTCACATCTGTAGGGAACTTATTCAGCAATCAAATGAATATTTGATTAAAATATTTGATTCATTCTTTTTCCCCAACTTTCAAATTCCCATGTTATTTCAGCAACATGGCGGGAGTCTTATCGTCAACAAATTTCTCAAGAAACAACTTCTTAAACCCCCTCCAGTTTTGAATTGAATTGGCTAGAAGGCTATTATACCATACAGATGCTTTACCTTCTAAGGTATACTAAAAGAGTTTGCAAATGGCATCGTCGAAACGTACCTCAAGCATCCATAGATGCATGTAAAACTCGTCTATATGATCTTCATATGTAGTCTTCTTGTCTGGATCAATATTTGACAACAACTTTTCTAGATGTTTGGGCATCTTAAGAAGATTGGCTAGAATAGTGAGTGGCCCTTGGACCATCCAATCCAAATATGTATCAACCATGTCTTCATCTTTGTCCTCCTCTTCTTCTTCTAAATCTGAATAGTACTCTCCCTCTGCGATGTGATCTAGGTACTCCTTGTCAAAAAACTGAAAATCTTCTCCTTCATTGTCTAGATTCTCTTCAACGGGTGGAAGTTCCCCTTGTTTCTACGTAGGCTCAACCAACTCTTTGAGGGTTGCGATAACCAAATCTTCCACCGACGAAACAAGAATTCCACTAGGAGTTACTTCTTTTCTTACCTACTTATGAGGCAAAATGGCAATGATAGGTAGGAGACCAAGAGCTTTCGCAAAATGATGAGTGATGGGTCGTATAGTCTGAAGTTAATTGTAAGTAACTTCAAAGGCTTGTCCTGGGCTATACTAAATAATTTATTCGTTTTTAGGGGTATGAATGGGAGTAGAAATGGGAATGTTGTTGCCTTGTCCAAAGTTTTGTTTGTTGGGATGCAGAGAATTTTTAGCCATACAAAGGTGGTTTTCCTCCTTTTAGTGCCATATTTTTTACGATGCTAGATACCGCCAACATGCAAGGGGGCCTCCCTAATGAAAATTCCCAATTAGAATTCACACTATTTGGTGTGGGAGTCGTTCCATAAATAATGCCCAGCTGCCATATTCTTAAAGGTATTCCTTGGATTCAATGTTCAACATGAGAACCCCACTCATTGCGTCGATTTCTTAGCGGGGGGCTCAAAGGGGGTTTGAGGGGTGCAGGTAACCCCACTCTATGTGGTCCAGGGTAGCGCCCCAGAAAATTTTGATTTTGGAACCTATGTTAGGTTGGGCGGATCCACCTATGGTTTTGTGCATGATTTTCGCACATGTTTTTGGACATGATGGTTTTCGGTCCATGGTTTTGGACGCGATGGTTTTCAGTCCATGGTATTGGATGCTTCGGCATGTATAAATATGTATTGTAACATTGAAAGGAACATAATGAAAAATCTAGCTAGTAATCCCGGTTTTGGGATCCAGGGGAAATCTCTGTGTATATATGTTTTATGTGTTATGCTTGTTTATTTTATGTGTTTTAGAATTTGTATGTAGGTAATTTCTGTACATGGTTAATGTTAAGAAATTTACCCAAGAACATAAATTAATTACCGAGAGGAATAAATATAAAATTAACCAGCAATAACCCTAAACACATAAATACACATGTTTATCCGGGAAAAACCCAAATCCGGGGAAAAACCCAATCATAATGAAATTTCATTATCCTTGGCCAAAACCCTAGCCAATCTAGCGAAGTGAGCCTTCACCGCTCACCTCCAGGCCATGCATTACAATGAAGTCCTTCCAGCCTTTTATAGGCTCCATTACATATAATACCACGGGCAACGGGCAGAATACCATGGGTGTACAAAACCATGTGCCCCAAAACCATCACTATTTAACCTCGTCAACTTTTTGACTCTATCCTGAGTCAAGTTTACCTAACAATTTCCCCCCTTAAACTTGACTTGGGGTTCCTTGACTAACTCCAGCCAAACCTGCTAAGTGAGACAATCCTGCTCACTCTAGCTGCTACCCCCCTCAAAGTTTTTACTCGGGGTATTGTTACCCTGACATCCCCCCTATCACCTAGGTCTAACCCAGACTTTACCGGTGATCACCAAGGGGTACACATGCCTTACGAGGTCTTACAGTAGTATGCCCATTTACATGCAATAATTTTGACTTCATTAATTATTATTTTTTTTTTGTTTATTGCTGGTGTGATTCTGATCCATCATCTCTCAATTTGATTTGCTCAAAAAACTTCTATCAAACCTCTCAACTGCGAGCTTGACGAGAACCTCGTAGGTTCCAACACCGATGGCCTCACGTAGCAGAAAACAAACAATTTTCGAAGCCACATGAACAATTTTCTTCTGCTGACCTTCTTTAAATAGCCCCAGGAATCCCGAACAATATATCGCAAATGCACTGATCTGTAAAAAAGGCTGCATTGATCTCGTCAGGCACTATAAACCCTTGGCATCAAAGAAGCCCTTTGAAGCCAATATCTGGCTCCGATACCAATTGTTAAGAAATTTACTGCATAACATAAATAATTACTGAGAGGAATAAATATAAAATTAACCAGCAATAACCATAAACACATAATACACATGTTTATACGGGAAAACCCCAAATCCGGGGAAAAACCCAATCATAATGAAATTTCATTATCCTTGGCCAAAACCCTGGCCAATCCGGCCAAGTGAGCCTTCACCGCTCACCTCCAGGCCATGCATTACAATGAAGTCCTTCCAGCCTTTTATAGGCTCCATTACATATAATACCACGGGCAGAATACCATGGGTGCACAATACCATGTGCCCCAAAACCATCACTATTTAACCTCGTCAACTTTTTGACTCTATCCTGAGTCAAGTTTACCTAATAGTTGGCAATGCGATGATCCCTTATAAGGATGTTGGTGTAGGACTAGTTAAAGATTCCGGTTTACTGGGCACTTTTCCTTTACCTCCTATCAACGCATCGTCTTCTACTGCAACCATTCATATGATTTCATCAGAAACCATTGTTAATGATGATCCTTGGATCATACCTTCTGAATCTGAGATAGACTCATTTGGTAATTTTATGCCTTTGAGTCCGTATGAACTTGCGTATCAGACTGTGCAGTCGTTTTCCGACACAACATCAACCCAAATTGACTTAATGAATGTGGTCCATGAGGAATCACTTTCGACATCAAACTCGGATTTAATAACCTTTTCCGAACTTGCTCAAATGGATGAGCAAATTCGTGAAATCCTATGCGTCGATGAGTTACCATGGGAAGATCTTCATCACAGATCTTCATTTTTACCTGAGAGCGATCGTTTTGAAAATGATTTTTCATCAATTTTTACGACTGAATATGTTAAGGACACTCAGAATCCAATGAAACATCTCGGTTCCGAGTTAAACTTGGGAAATATTTCTTGAACTATTCCCCTTGACATTTCAGTTAAGCCGGGAATTGTTGAAAACGTTCATATAGGTGTCTCTTGTAGAGAAGATGAAATTCAAACGTATAAGGCCCTATTTCAAGAATTTTGTGATGTGTTTGCCTGGTCATATGAGGAAATGCCAGGAATTGACCCAACAATTGTAGTTCATGAAATCAAAACTTACCCGGACACTAAACCCGTTCGGAAACGTTTACGTCAGATTCGCCCAAGAAAAGTTGCTGCAATTAAAGCAGAAGTAGAAAATTTACTCAAAGCAGGTTTCATTTATCCAATCCTGTTAACGGATTGGGTATCGAATATTGTTCCTGTTAACAAAAAGCAAGGGACAATAAGAATATGTATCGACTATAGGGACATTAATCGAGCATGTCCAAAGGACAATTACCCTATTCCCTATATCGATCAAATCATTGATGATTGTGCCAGCAGTGAAATTTTCTCCTTCATGGATGGCTTTTCCGGATACAATCAAATCAATATTCTACCTACTGATCAACCAAAAACGACATTGATTTGTCCATGGGGGACATTTGCTTATTGCAAATTACCTTTTGGGCTTAGGAACGTTGGGGAAACTTTTCAACCGGCCACGTCTTATGCTTTTCATGATATTAAGCACATTGTGCAACCCTATCTCGATGACTTGCCTGCTCATTAATTACATCGAGCTGACAATCTCGTCCATTTAAGAGCAATTTTTATGAGATGTAGGCATTATCGGATTAGGTTGAATCCCCACAAGTGTGTATTATGTATTGAAACGGGTCGGTTACTGGGATTTGTGGTTTCGAAAGCCAGCATTCGCGTCGATCCCTCAAAGGTTGAAGCCATTATCCGATTGCCTCCTCCTTCGAGTCTTTGCCAACTCCAAAGTTTGCAAGGGAAAGCAAACTTTTTACGT
>APFE031683585.1:153760-193090 GCA_000404065.3 Pinus taeda
TTCATCAATGACAAGAATGGGGAACTTATCTTTAATAGTGAGCTTGTTGAGCTCCCTATAATCCGGACACATGTGCCATGATCCATCCTTCTTGTGCACCAATACTACTGGAGCAGAGAAGAACTTTGACTCGGTTGAATTATACCATCCTCTAGCATTTCTGCAACCATACGTTCAATTTCACTCTTTTGGGCATAGGGATATCTGTACGGCCTGATGTTTGGAGGAACACTTCCTGGAATCATATGAATAGCATGATCATGATCACGAATAGTTGGGAGACCTTTGGGAGTCTCAAATACCTTGGAATGATTGTCCAAGACTATTTGGAGATCTGGAGAAATAGATGATTCCAATGTGGAAACATCTAGCGAACATAATTGTGCAATTACACCTTTTTGTCCTTTTTTAGAAGCTTTGTCATACCATTAGAGATGATTATCTTTCCCGGTTTCCCTGCAATACCTGTTAATACAACTTCCTTTCCTTCCATAGAAAATTTCATGAAAAGTTCTTGAAAATTAAAAGCTATTGTACCCAAGGATTGTAGCCATTGGACTCCCAATACAACATCAACACCTCCCATTGGAATGGAAAGCATTGGGCTAGTCAATACATATTCTCACATGGATAGCTTGATATTATGGCACTTTCCAGAGCAATTTATTGTTCCTCCATTTGCAACCATCACTTGACACTCTGGTGCTAGATATAAGAAGCAATTCAATTCTTTTGCTACCTTACAATGAATAAAATTGGGGGTACTTCCTGAATCAATCAACACTATTACCTTTTTCTTCTTGATTTGTCCTTCTATCTTGATGGTTTGAGGAGTGGTAATTCCCTCCAATGCATTACAAGATATGGGCGGATTCATTGTTCTTCATCTAGGCTTTCTTCCTGGAGTATATCTTCTTCTTTTGACTTTTCTTGCTCCTTTTCTTCTTCCTCTTCACAATCTATGTAGAATAATTTATTCTCAACACACTTATGACCTTTAGTGTATTTACTATCACAACTATAACAAAGCCCTTTTGCTCTTTTTTCTTCCAATTGTTGTGGTGTCAACCTTGTAGGTTGTGGAAGACTAGGGACAACACTTCCATCTTTAATAGTTGTGAGTGGTATGCTTCTTGGTTGCCATAATTTTGCTTTCCATTTTTCTTGCTAACCTGAATGCCTTCTCTAATGAATCAGGTTCCCAAAGGCGAACATCATGTTGGATATTATCCTTTAAGGACCCTATGAACACATCAATCCTATGCTCCTCTGGAATATCTTTTACCCTTATGTTCAATTTTTGGAACTCCTCAATGTGCTCCATTATTGAACCCTTTTGTTTGAGACTTATCAATTGACTAAAAAAAGTGTTGCTTTTTGTATCCTCATAATGTGCTATCAATTCTTTCGTAAAAATTGCCCAAGTGATAAATGTTTTACGAGAGCAAAGCCATTGATACCATACAAACTGATTTGGTTCCAAATATAAAGTTGCAATACGTACCTTTTGTGTGTTTTGCACATTATTGAGATCGAAAAATTGCTCCATCTGTAATATCCATGTTGCGGGATCCTTGCCATCAAACTTCCTCATATCGATTTTTGGAATATGGTGGGTCTTCGATCCAACATTAGAGTCTATGGAATCATGATTAACATTTCTTTTGTTCTCATGATGAGTTTCCTTTACTACCCTTTCACCATTAGTGACCATTTCTTGTAGCAACTTATTCATATTTATCTTCAATTCTTCTATGTCTGTCTTCAAATCTGTCTTCCAATCGCCCATCTTAGCTTCCATGCCATTCATCTTAGCTTCCACGCCCTTTATCTTAGATTCCATGCAATTTATCTTAGCTTATGTTAGCTTTTGTGAGACTGACATTTGTTGCACTTGTTCTTGTAATTTTGATATATCATATAGCATTTCTTCCTGTTCTTCATGAGTCATGCTACTGCTTTCAGGTTGCTTACTAGGTGTTTGCATTTTCTTTCCTCGGGGCATAAATTACCAATAATAATGCTCTACTATTCCTTTTGAATTCTTCAAAATAAAATTTCAAACCAAGCTTAAGCAAAAATTTAAAAGAATCTACACACCTTTTTTCACTTTGTAGGAGCTCGATATTGCCTCTAATGTATCTCTGTACTTTTGGATCATCCAGTTCTGAAATTGTGACCTGCAATAGCACTTTGTTCCTCTTTCCAATGCCATCAGTTTGATCCAAATTGGACTCTCCAAGGAAGAGTTATGCGAAAGCTCCCACAGTGACCTGATTATAGACTTGTTCAGTAAAACAAACTTGTATGACGTGCCACAAGTCACTGTTTCAACTTTTGGCTCTGAAAAATATATATATAAGAAACTAAAGTTCGTCCTCATTTTGTACCTTCTTACAATATTTCAATCTGATGCTCAGAGAGAAAGTTATGACGATTTTCCCCAGGTCACCTATTTGGAATGTAATTCAGGAGTCTGCAAAAATACCAACTTCCTCAGATCATATCTCCGCAAATATAGCACGAAAAGATCTGAAATTTGGACCCGAGGTTTAGCGCGATTTCTTCTCAAATGGGTTTTTTTTTTAGCTTCTGAAACATTGTACAAAAAAAGTTATAGTGAAAATTCCACGATGACCTATTTGGAGCAGCGAAACCCTAGAATCCAAAGCTCTAATACCAAATGTTATGAAACCAGCTCAAGAAAAGATAGAAAATATAGATCAATGCCTTAGAATTTAGCCTGTTCGAGGGGGAAACATCCTTTACATTACATAAATGAACAATGCTTTGATGATTCAAATGACAAAACCTCCTTTCTATATATAGGAGTCTAAGGAGTCACAATATAACCCAACAGACCTAACAATAATAATATAAAGGCACAAAAATAACAATAGAGGGATTCTATGGGGCACAGTAATAACAATATGGGGACAATAGGGTACAAAAATATTAATAATGGATACAACTACAATAGTAATGGGGTAATCATAGTATTATAGGGACCTAACAAATAAACTATTTGGTTTAGATGAGTCTTTCTAAGTTAAAGGGAGTTAAATTGTGAGCTAACCACTTATCCTTGTATTTGGAACCGAAATTCTTTAAACTATTTTGCATTGAAAATTCTACTTCCTAAATACCAACATCATTGGAGATTATGCTAAATTTATTAGAAAATGTAATTACAAAATCCCTAGATCAGCAGAAATTTAATTATAATTTTATGGTTTTGTTAGATGAGTCATATAATTGAAATGAATAAAAATTAAAGATAAAAGTCATCATTTCTTATATGGAAGACATGGTGCATGAGAGTAGGTTCCTGCGATAATGTTGGCATTGTAGGAGCCAATGCACTCTCCTCCATGGGAGGTTGATGTTCAGGGTTTAGGTGAAGTTGAGGATGTCAAATCCTAAGTTGTCCAAACGTTCGAAATATAGGACATGTCTCAGTACTATGACTGTCGCTAGTATAGATAGTGCATGCATCACTTTTGTTGACATAATAAATGGTATGGGTATCAATAGTTCCCGTAGTGTCATATGATGATGTATGATAAGTGTCATGAGGTGGGACATTCCTTGGTGCCTACAATCTCTCGATATCAGTATCAACATGGTCTGTGCCCCCAACGTCGATTTGTCTCAATGCTTTTTTGGCTGCTCAAAAATGTGGAAGGTATTGGAAATTTTGTGGTGATGATCTTGGGAATAGATGTGAAAATGGTTGTGAGAATGTCTAGCTTGATTTCAGTGAGTTGGTCCCATAATGTGCACCAACAAGAGAAATAAATCTCTCATTTTTCTCAATTCTCGGCATTGATTGATCAAGTGGTTAGGTCTGTTGCATAAGGCACACAATGGGGAGGTCTTGGAAAGAGTGCTTGAGGTTGTTTTCCATTTTCCTAGAGGTTGACTGATGGTGGGAGATAGAATGGAAAAGCGCGTATGGATGAACTGTATACTATTATTTTTCCTTGAACATACAAAAGATGTTTTTTCTTCCATCATCCACCACCAGAGTGGTGGGGGGTGACGAAGCCACAATATTTCTTCAAATGCACTCAATGCATTTCGATATCAAGGAATATAGAGGTAATGATGAGTGTAATACTTATATTATGTGCATATGGCATATTGATTGTTGGTGTGCAAATCCTTATTGCGTGTTGGCATGGTGTTCTCTCCTACTGGTGGAGTTGAGACTACAGGGAATTTTGGGGCATGGAGAAAATCTTTTAGCTCCTCTAACTTCAGGAATATGTTAGTAGGGTTCCCAAATACTTCACATAAAGTGTAGGGTGGTAGTGCCCTAGAAGTGTTTGGGGCTTCTCCCTTCTTTACCTTTTTCTTGTCCCTCTTGCTCACACCTGCTAGTATTTATATAAGCGTAGATCATTTTGGGGTAGTGTCCTGATGAGGGGATATAGGAACAATGCCTTTTGGGATGATACTTGAGTTTCCTGACATGGCATAAGGGTCCAAATACCATACAAGTATTGTAAGGGCCATATTTTGCAGTGTGAGTGTTTCCATGACTTGGTGTGAGACAAAATTGGGTGGAGGGTACAAGAAGGGTTTCTGGGTAATGGAATATGGTAGGAATGTAGAATTAGTAGTTGCACCACTAGGGGTGTCTAGAAATGGTTCTGTTACACTGAAATTTTTCACCATGACTATCTACAGTTAATATGGCTCCATCAATAGTCATATTATCCTCCTTGGCAAGCCTTATACCTCTGATCTCCATGTCAAACTTCAAGAAAGAGAGAAAGTCATTAAAAATCATGTTTATCTCTCGGTACGCAGGTTCTCTCTACCTTGCCTGCATGTACGCATCCCAAGCTCATTGTACCTACGTACTTGTATGCTCTGTAAGCCAAGGGATGGGTGCGTACTCCTGTAAAGGCCAAAAGGCGCGAGTTTCATCTTAAAAAAGTTACTTGTGGTCACTTCTAGAGCTTTCTAGAAGAGTGTTTGACGTGTATTGAGCGCCTCCAGATGGTTCATGCATCCCTATGATAGAGGAACTTATCCCATCAAGAGAGGAGCTACCCCATCCAAAGAGGGAGTATCCCATTGATGTTGGAACTGAATAACTTCCTCTAGAACACTATAAATACAGGCCTTGGGCCAGAGGAGGGAGGTTGAAAGCTAAACATTCCAAAGGGTAGATGCTGCTGGAATTAGGACTTCCATTGTAAGCTTGTGAGGAGAGATTACCATCCTTTCTTGTTTCATTTGGAAGTGGGTGAGCTTGTCAAAGTAAGGAAAACTCTTGCTGGACCCTGGGAGGAACTTGCACAACACCAAGGCTCAGGTTGTAATGGTTTCTTTTTTGTTTCCTTAATACAAATAAGTCCATTCTTCTCAATGATTTGTTGTTAATGAATTGTTTCATATACTCCTTGGTCTATATGTTGAATATGCTTTGTTTTATGGAATATTCAGGTGTTATGTAATCGTTTGATTGTTAGTGTATGCAGGTTTCAAAGTGAAGGAGGAGCTCATCTGGATCAACGAAGCTAGGCTGCTACAACAAGCGTTGGACCTAAGGTAAGATCGAAAAAACTTGGTTTCTCATAGGATAATGTATATTTAGAGAAGGATTTCTCTTACTTGTTTTGTTTGTCACTAGAGAGTCTTAGAATCCTAGGGAGGTTAGTTTTGTCAGCAAAAATAACTCTTTCCGCATGACACCTCACATGTTGCTTGACTTGTAGCCATGTACTCTGCCTCTGCTAAATTGAGCAAAACCGATCTTTGTTTCCTGCTGTACCAAGAAACTGCAGCTGACTGAATACTAAATATCCCTCCTGATGTGCTCTTCCTATTAGATTGGACTCCCCACCCAGTCTACATCGGTGAAGCCTTGAAGCTTCATTCCCTCTATCTATCTGTACCATAATTGAAAATGAGTAGTGCCTCTAAGGTATCTCAATACATGCTTTGCTACCTTCCAATACATCTTGGTAGGCCTAACCATTGCTTGACTAATTTGGTTAACTGCATAACACATATCCGGTTGTGTGTTCACCAAATACATGAGTGAACCCACAAGTTGCCTGTAAACAGTAGCTTCCACTACTTCTCCTGAAGTAACATCCTCCTTTCTCCAATTACCAACTAGATGAGTCTCCATGGGTATATTGCACTCCATGCAGAATCTCCTGAGCATCTCATTAGAATACTTTCCTTGGCGAAAAAAACAACTCCCCATCTCCCTGCCATACCTCCATGCTAAGAAAGTAATGCATAAGCCCCATGTCCTTCATCTCAAACTCTCTTGCAAGATCCCCCTTTCAAGATTTGATGAGCTTCTCATCACAAGTCAGTATAAGCTCATCTACATAAAGTACAATGATCAACAACTTACCTTCCACCACTATGTGATATAGGTTCACATTTGCTTCACACTTCGTGAAGCCCAACCCAGTGAAGTAGTTATTTATCATGGTGTACCAAGCATAGGGTGCTTGCTTCAACCCATTCAATGCTCTCTTGAGTTGACACACTTGTGACTCATGGTCCAAGGTTTCAAAACCTTCGGGCTGCTCTATGTACAACTCTTCCTCAATCATGGCATTGAGGAAGGCAGTCTTCACATCCACCTGAAGGAACTCTAAGTCATCTGTGTAGATAGTGCCAAAATAGATATCATAGATGATTACCTTGCAATAGGAGCAAAGGTCGCATCATAGTCAATCCCCTCTACCTGTGAAAAGCCACAGGCCACAAATATGGCCTTATGCTTCTAAAAACTACCATATGCATCTTGTTTTACCTTGTAAAGACAATGGGAGCTCACAAGTGACTTATCCTCCAATCTCAGGACCACATCCCAAACACTATTTCGAAATATGGAGTCATACTCCTCCACCATGGCATCAACCCAAACCGACTTCTGCACTGCTTCATGAATGGAAGATGGCTTTGTCACAAGACATGTACCTATAAGTGCCATGTATCTAGTGTACCTCTCCAGTGACCTCCTCTGCCTTCATTGAGAAGAGGGTGCTCCCACATTCTCTGGTGCATCATCCAACAATCTATCAGCCTCTCTAATGCACTTTCTTCATTCTATGGAAGAATTTGCTTGAGTGTATGTCTCCACTCTCGGAACCTCTACATGTGGTTGCTCCACACCAATCTGAGGCTCTTCAACCATAGGAACTAAAATTTCCTGCTCTTCATGTATCTCAAGCTCCCTCTCAAGGGATATTCACATGGCCTTCTCCTCATCAAACTTGACATCCCTACGAACCACTGTCATCTGACTAGTTTGCATGTACACCCAATAGTTGTGGGGAGTATGAGTGTACCCCATAAAGATCCCCAACTCTGTTGTTGGCTCAATCTTCTTCCGTGCATCTCTGGTCACATGGATACAAACCAATGACACAAAAATCCTTAAATGACCAACATCTAGCCTCTTACTGGAATAAGCTTCCCCTGGTGTTTTACTCTCAAGTATCTGATGTGGGCTACAATTCTGAACATAAACTGTTGTGTTGCATTCCTCAGCCCACAAGTATAGTGGTAGGCCCTGATCATGTAGCATCACCCTTACTATGCCTACTATGCTCCTGTCATTTCTCTCGGCAACCCCATTTTGTTTACGGTTATGAGGTGTCATCAACTCTCATTTAATCCCTTCCACTGCACATAAGTTATTAAACGCATTTGATACATATTCTCCATTGTTATCACTCTATAGAGCTTCAACCTTCTTGCTCGACTCTTTCTCAACCAATGCTTTGAATTCACAAAACTTTGTGAATTTCCGATCCTTTATCTACATGAAAAATATCCAGCATTTATGAGAATAATAATCTACAAATATAACATAATACCTGTGTTTGGTGGTGGACACTATTGAGAATTGTCCACGCACATTAGAATGGACTCTCTCCATAATAGACTCTGCTCGACTGTCTCTATCTCCAAAGGAAGACTTGGTGTATTTTCCCAAAGTACAACCCTTGGATGTATCAACTTACTCAAGCGTACCATTGGGAAGAGTGGTAGAGATTTGTTGCAATATCTTCAATGCCCCGTGATGCAAGTGGCCTAATTGTTTGTGCCACAACTTTTCGATGTCTCGACTCAACATATTTTCTGCTTTTGAACTTAAAGCCGCACAATCCTCTACCTCTATCTTATAGAGATTCTGAACTCGAATCCCTCTATTTTTTAATTGACCAATGGCTATGTGTCGAAGGAATGCCTTTCCTTTCAAAAAGATCACATCATAGCCTCTATCCTCAAGCATGGCAATGGATACCGAGTTCTTCCTTAGTGGAGCCACATTCTCCCTCTGAAAAGTAGTAGTGCCCACACCAGTAACACTATACTTACCGTCATCACCCATCTCGATATGCATCTTGATATCTTTCTACTTGAGTTCACTAAATAATTATTTGTCGCGAGTCATGTGGAAAGAAGCTCCACTGTCTAAGTACCAGACACTTCCCATCATTGAAGACACCATGCATGCAATGAGGGAAAAGTCTAATTCAAACTGGGAGACTAAAACCTCACCCATTGCTCCTCCTGAGGACTTCTCCTTGGACTTCTTCAATGGACAATTTGTAGCAAAGTGACCCATCTTGTGACAATGAAAGCATTTAACTTTCGTCATGTCCTTCTTCTTACCTCCATGATAAGAATCTGATTTGGAATGAGAAATTTTACCTTTTCCCTTCCTTTCCTTAATTGCTAAGGAACATTTCTCTTCATCATCAGTATTTGATGAAGAGCCATCCCTGGTATTCCTCCTGATCTCATCCTACATCAAAGCCGCCCATATTCATTCCCAATTTGGCAACTTCTCCTGACCATTGACAGATTCCTGATAACTATTCTAACTCTTTAGGAGTCCAAGAAGAGAAAGGCTCACCATATCCTCCTTGTCAACTCTGATTCCAACATTTCCAAGTTCATCTCGACATTGAGTGAACTTGGTCAAGTACTTTGGAATTGTTTTGACTTTCTCCATCTTGATTTTATGAAGTTTATCCTTCAATGGAAACTTCCTTTGATAACCGCTATTATAATACGAGTCTGCAATGTTCCACATAACATGCAGAGTTTCCTTGTCATGGAGACTCGAGACAATGTGGTCTCAAACTCCCTCACGGATTATCCACCTTGCCTTCGCCACACACTTCTTCCATTCGTCCAAGTCCTGTGCATCCGTAGCTATTGGCTTGGGTACTTCTTGATCAATGAATTCCTTCAAGCCATTATCTTCTAGCACAGCCTCCATCCTGTCCCTCCAGGATATAAAATTTGAGTTTCCTTCCAAGGCATACTCAATCTTCAACCCATGGAATGCCATCGTCCGATCTTGAAGTATGTATGCAAATTCGACTTTCACTTGTTACCCAAAAACTCAAAACTTCGAAATCTCCTCTAGAGAGTTGATTTTAAATCAGCGATATACCCCTCATCCGAACTCCAATTTGGAAGGCTTGTTTTTTGAATTTGGGTATATTTTCCCAAGGAATCCAAATATGCAATTTGTTTCTGAGTTTTTTTCATAGAAATTCTCAAAAATTCTATGCAAACTCTTGGCCCAAAAAGAAATATTTCTGCGATACCAAGTAGAAAAACCTGTATATTCAGAAGCCCATGTAATCTACTAAAACAAGAGATAAGAATCTATCTCTACTCTTTGCAGTAGAAGCCCATAAAAATCGATCAAACAATAATCGATAGAGGAAGAGAATCAAAGGCACATAACATAATAAATATCCAGGGAAAGCCACAACTCGAAACCTCACTATTTGTTTTGTATTAATCCAGAAAATTAAGATGAAATTACAATGTTTTTTCTCTCAAGAACAATCCCAACACTCAACAAAATCTCCAACTCTTAAGCAAGCTCAAGGCCAAAGCATAGCCAATTCACAAGCTCTCCAAGTCTCTATTCCAATGTGTAATTCCTATGGAGAATATCTTGTATTTAAAGGGACATAAAGCCTCTAAAAATAGCGCAATACCTCATGGATCAGTTCCTGATTGCATACACTATTAGTGCAACTCAGAAAAATCTAAAACAAATAGTACATTGTCCCTGCACTCTAGTCTCAACTGGGTCTTTCTCAGAATTAACATGCATGAGTTTCTCATGGTGGAGTCTTCAATTAACTAGAGTAGCATTAATTAGGTCACTAGTGTCCCAACTCACTATTTACTCATTATTAGTTCCTGAAACTGATTGGAACTAATTTAACTGGACTTAGCTCAATAAACTGAGTTAACTGATTACAACAAATTCATAACTCATCCTTAACTCCTATAAGTTAGGGAGAACATATACATGTCTTCTAAAATACTTCCAATTCAAATTTCCTAAATTAATTAAGTTAATTAAACTTAATTAATTATTTTCAAATTTCTATGATAAAAGAATTCTATTTTAACTCGCAGTTTAATTCAAGGACAAATGAAACTAGAATTTATTGTTGCCATTTCTCAACACTCTTTTCCAAAATGGCAGAGACTAAAAATAACATAGACATGTTAATGAATAAAATAAAATACTCACACTAATTTTTTCATGGAACAATTTAGAAAAATATTTGGAATAAATTCTTTATATGATCGTTTGTCAAGATATGCAATCATCTTTTACTTTATTTGGTTAGGAAATGTGAGCATTGAAAAAGAAAATTTAGCTGGACGTTTCTGAATGATAATATATGGAGCACAATACTAGATGGTGTTTACAACTTGAGAAGCGTTGGAGCCTTACTTTAGGCTCTTGAAATATATTATGTTTTCCATATCAGTTAGTTCAATTAAACAATAATCTTCATAACTACATACATATATAATGTAACAGAACTTCAATCTGTTGACTGTAAATAACATACATAAATGAATATTTACAAAATGGATGTTTACAAGCATATTCTATATGTTATTCAAAACATGATCCATGCGTTTATACATACTGGCATGCTTGAAGAAACATCAAATTGGTATTTAATGAAGTCCAACATGAGCACAATAAGACAAGAGAAAAATACATAAGATTGAAGCTTGTGAGACTATTGTAATCATCCACAAAAGAATGTAGTGTGAAGTCGGATTAGCTAACCACAAGTACTTTGATGTTTTGGGAAAAAAACTTGAAAATTTTGAAGTAATGTTTCCAATCAGTTATTTAACAGAAGTAAATTCCTACCCCAATAATCCAGATTGTCCACATTTGTTTTGACATGATCACCGACATAACCATCCTTCTGATTGATGAATTCTTACATGTGTTTGTTCTTTATGGCAAGTCTTGGAGATCATCAAAAAGAAGATTTCCTTGGTCCTATGATGAGATATATAAAAGCCCCGTCAAGAGCACAAACATAAGCGGCGCCTCCACCCTCTTCTCCAAGGTCTCGATTAGGAATTCCAATTCGCTCGCCAGTCTTAGGGATTCCCTCCCAAAAAACCCCAGTATTTACAAATACAAGGAACTCATAGATGACACCACCCAATTCAACTTCCGTAGGCTGGAGAAATCGTTGGTCTGGAAGTGTGTTCTTAGGGGGAAAACAATGGTCGCTAGTGCGAGAAGCCAATAGAGAAAAATTAGGGATTTCAGTGCAAGACTCAAAGAAATCTACAATGGCCATCATAACAGTATAGTGAAGCTCTTGGGAGGCTGCTCCGAGGGGGATCACTTATATCTAGTTTATGAATACATCCAGGGATTGAGTCTCAAGGACTGCCTATGGGGAAGCAAGGTGCCCAGATTCACCTTCCTAAGAACCTGGATTTTGCGAATGTAGATCGTCGTAGACGTGGCGCAGGGCCGGAATACATGCACCACAACAAAAAATTGGATTGCATCCACAATTACATAAAGTCTAGTACCATACTTATAATGGAGCCCAACTACAGAGCCCAGATTTGCCATTTGGGGGCTTTTATCTCACCAAATAATATGATTCTGGTGATGTTATTGAACGGAATTTGAACTCAGAGATCAAGCTCGTAGGGTTGCATTAATGATCCAGGAGCATGAATATCACTAGAATGCATGCTACATGGCACCGAAATATGTCTCTAGGGGTAGCCTCTCACATAAATGAGATATTTTTTCCTTCGGTGTGGTGTGGCTAGAGCTGCTTTCCAGCTACGAGCCAGTGAGATATGTGACGACGAGGGCGGGTGCATTTGAAATCAGAGATCCATCCCGCTGACTTGCATAAACGATCCAGGAGCATGAAGATCACTAGCATGCATGCCACCGAAATATGTCGCTAGGGGCAACCTCTCGCATAAATAAGACATTTTTCCTTCATTGTGGTGTTGCTGAAGATGTTTTTTGGCCACGAGCCAATGAGATATGTGATGGAGGAGGGTGGGTGCATTTGAACTCATAGATGCAGCCTGCACACTTGCATAGATGATCCAGGAGCATGAATATCACTGAAACACACTGCTACATGGCGCAAAAATATGTCACTAGGGGTGATCTCTCACATAAATCAAAGGATTTTTTCCTTCGACGTGGTTGGAGATGCTTTCTAGCCATGATCCGATGAGATATGTGACGGAAGAGGACGCGCGGCACCAGAAGAGAATAGGTGGTAAATGTTCGCCTAGACGATGGATTGATTGATGAAGGATGAAAACTTGCCCAAAATTCTGCAAAACTTGCTCAAACGAGTCAAAAATATAATTGGTTTTAAGGGCGAAAATAAAGCTCTCATATTGGGTGGGGAAAACAATGTTTTTCCATCCAAACTCACAAAGAAATTTCCTTTCGGCGTAAATATATTAAAGCACAGCTACATCACATCACATTAATTATCAACCTAGATTTATTTTAATTTCAATTATAGATATATCAAGTCTTAAAAGGGATTAGATTTTATTTCTTTGGGCACTTGTTAAATCAGGAGTTAAATGTGTGCAACCAATGAAAATTCTGACATTATTTTGACACAATTATGTAGAATTTTTTGGAAATCTGGGTTACAACAGTTAAGCCTTCAAGCTTCAAATTTTTGGTTGATAGTGATAAATTCATTTCCATCATAACTAAATAAAATAAAGAGCAATACGAGATGCTAATTTAATTAATAATTATCTAATTTTTGACCCTGCTAAATCCATTTCCAATATAAAAAATAAAAAATAAAAAGCTAACTAAATGCTAGTTTATTATTATATTTTTTAATTATGTAAAAATTATTTGGACAAAATCAAAATATAACATTAAATTACAACATTTCTACCATATTGAACTAGAAGCACCTCCATTAATCTTTTATTTTAATATTATCCATTTTATTAATCTTCTATTTTAATAATCATAACATTAATACAAATATACAAATAAATAATGAGATAAAGTGATTAAAATAATGTTTTAATATTTATTTCTATCATAAAAAACAACTATAAAAAATAATTTAAAAAACGACCCTTTCACTATTCTACCCTAAATAGTTCATATTGAAAGATAACTCCAAACAACGAATGAGTTCAGGCCTTTGGGTGAATGGTTGGATCTTTGTTTCTTTATGCAATAACCATTGTATATGGGAAAAAATTAAACAAAATATCATGCCTTTTTGTTAAATATTGAATATACTCATGTTCAAATAATTAAAAAAGAAAAAATTAGTTGGATTTTTGGACTTTGTTTTCCAGACCTAAAACCCCTATTCATATTACTATTATTGTTTTGTTTTTTGCATTGATAGTAAATAAAAACAACTACCGCTTTTTGGTGAGATACAAAACAAATTTTTTTCGTGAGTTACATAATACTAAACCTCAGTAAGCTATGTGAAATATAAAAGCATATCCACATGCATTTGCAATAATCCAGTCCTTAATACACGCTTTGTTGAAAACCTAGAAGAGGCCATGTATCCCCCCATTGATACCAATACATCTTCCCCTTTCGACGACTCTTCTGAAGAAACAAAGTCGCAGGTCCTTAGAGAAAGCTAACCTGCATAATTCTCTTTTAAATGATAACAATATCACTAAATATTATAGGATTTGGATCGCCTTTCTCTTGATGATCTATTCTTGACCTTATCATAACCAAAAATATGGTTTTGAATCTATTGTAGCAGACCATGATTAACAAGAAGAAGTCTCTAGAGAAATTTGTGCTACTAATGCACAGGGCATATCTAAGGGTCTTGCAACTATGTGGGATCCCAAATTCCTATCGATCAAAGCATATAGCTCCTTGGTAGGTTCTGGTTGTTACATGGGGTCTTCACTTAGAATATGCATCATTAATATGTATGCCCCATATGAAAATAGGATGGTATACTGGCATAATATGGAAGCTTATGGTATTTTGAATTTGCACTCACTCATCATCGTCAGGGATCCCAACTTGATGTTGACAGTTGACAAGAGTTGGGGACAAAATAACGGAGATGACCTATTACATAGATTCTTCAAAGAGCTTTTCCAATGCAAATCCCTGTTGGACATTGCTCACTACCCTCTACAGCCTACTTGGTGAAATGGATAGTTTGGTGTGGATGGTATAGCTAAGAGGCTTCATAGGTATCTAGTGCAAAAGTCCCTACCTCAGAGACTTTAAAATGTTACATCTTCTTCTACCTTTGTTGGATCCTCGGATATGTTGGGCCATTATTTTGACATAATTTTCATCATCATTTGGCCACCGTTTTCAAGTACTTTCATTGCTTTTATATCCAAAAAGTTGTTCCTATCGCCACATCTATCTTCATTCATAAGCCTAATAATTCAGTATGTATCATAAGGTAGATAATTTCTAATTATTATATTTTCCTTTGTTTTTAGTGATTTAGGAAGGTTTTAAAATGATCTTAATAATGATGGTTGTGTCAAGTTTAGCTCATTCGTACAACATCATCCAAAGGAAAATAAGTCAAAGTTTGATAACAATTGATTACTAGAAGTTGCTTCAGATTTCTAGTAATCCATTTCCATTAATTACAGGAATTTATAGATTCTGGTAATCATTTTCAAGCTCGATTTCTAAGCAAACTAAGGTTAATTTGGAAAAGCCAAATCATTTTTTTTCACAAAAGAGGGTTATTTAGATTAATCGTGAGAAAATCCCAAAAAGGATGTGATTTGATAGTGCTTGGCATTGAGATATTCATGAGTCATTATGTTAATTAACCTTATTTTGGGCCTTGACCACTCTTTTTCTCACTGTTATGCCACAAATTCATGGATCCTCACTTGTGTGTGCAATTGGAACCTTCCAACCGCATGAAGGACACACTATCTCTAATGTTATAGCCAAAATTTCACTATTTTGTCCGTGCGGTTGAGGGATTTTTTCTAGAGATTTGTGGTTCCTAGGAAATTAGTTTGACTCGTCATCTTATCCTATCTATTGAGCTAGCGGGGACTCATTATTCGGAAGCTTCTCTAATTTCTCTTTGTTCTAAGCATCTATATTCATCCTCTTGTGAGTCCTCTTCTTCCTATTTACATTGGGCCATCTTAGATGGTGAGGCTATTTTTGGAGAGCCAGAGATTTGTAGAGTGAGATTCAAAGAGTCTAGGTTGCCTTTGTCGTTTGGATTTGAAGTATTCATGCCATTGTGATTCCGTCTTCATTATAGCGGGCAGACTTTGTTGGAATTAGAAAAGGAGTATCGAAGGTAGAGGTATATTGATGTATGCTCATTTATAAGGCTAATGGAAATTCATGTTCCTTTCTTTTATATCAACATTTGTGGTGATTTATATGTGTATCTCTTGATCTTTTGAGCTGTTGATATTCTACAGAAGTTCACTTTTCATCTTTGTCTATTTGTGTTTGTGTGCAAGCTTTGTACTAGAAATAGATCAAAATGATCGCTTGATTGCACCACAAAGATTCTACAGTTACCTAAAACCCTTTACTGACCTACGGGGAGGTAAGGTACTCACTCATCCATTATAACATTAAGAATTGCATAGAATTTTCTTGCATGGCCATTTGGTTTGGGAACTTTTATTGAATTTTATTAGCCATTATTTCTATTTTCTGGTGATCTTAATCAGGCATAACATCACGAAGCAATGGCTCCTTACATGTAGAATTTACAACAACACATTGCAATGCACTTGTTAATAGTTGAGAAATGACAAGAATGGAGACTTGAACAATTATGGTAGACAATTAGTCTTATGTTATAGATGTTTGTAAGTAAAGAAAATGTTATTATAGAAACATATTTTAGCTATTTAAAGCATCAAATGTAAATTATAAATTAAAAAAAAAAATGTTGATATCATAGGGGCTTTACAAGTGGTATTAGAATTTTAGTTACAACATTTGGGTTCGATTGTCTTGAAAACTGAAAATTATATATTTATCATGAACAAATTTCATAAAAGCGTTAGTGAACTGAGAATGGCAGAAGATTTTAATGGACAAACTTTTGTGGGATCGCCAAGGGGTGATGCAGAATATGGTACTGAAATGGGAATTGTTGGAGGTAGAACTGGTAAGTCAGAAGGACAAATGATTTAATTACTAAAAGTAGTAAGGAATATGAAAACTAATATGGACGATATTAAAGAAAATAAAGAAATATTGGTCAAAGCTAGTGAGGACCAAGAAGAAATTAATGGGTACATGTTAAGAAAACTGGAGGAGGAAAAAGTTGGAGAAAATACTCGTAGGAAGAAACCTACAAGTAAATTTTTTAGTACTACAAGCATAAGTAATTTATAAATTTTTACTCATAATGAAGCCAATGATTCTAGTGATCAAGATGAACATCAATCAAGTAGTTGCATTTCTTCATCCAGAGAAAGGAAATCATCCTCTCATTTACATGGAGAGTTAAGAAAATAAGACCTCCCAATTTCAATGGTGAAAATGAAGAAGGAGCAGAGGGATGGCTCCTCAATATGTCCAAATACTTTGAATTGTACAACTATCCAAGTAAACTTAAAGAAATATTGGCCACATACCAGTTGAATTGTAAGGAAACTATATGGCAGGAAGAAAATAAAATTGTTAAAAGAATTAGAAGAAAGAATCTAACTTGGAAGTTGTTCAGGATGGAATTTAAGAAGTACTTGACTGAAATGTACATTGATGAAAAACTTAGGGAATTTCATGATTTTAAGTTGGGACAACTCATTATGGATGAGTTTGTCAATAAATTCATGAGTCTGTTGAGGTATGTCCCATACTTGAAAGAAGAAAAAGAGAAAATCCAAAGATTCATCAGTTGTCTACCCTCCTCATATAGAGAAAGAATTGGATTTTCTCAGCCAAGAACAATGTATAAAACTATTAGAAAATAAAAACTATGTTTAACTAGAGAAAAAAAAGGGGAAAGTTATAAAGAATGAATGTCTAAAAAAGTTTAAAAATTCTGCAGCAAGAAAAGGGGTTTAAAAAGCCCACTTATACATAAAATATGGAGGCTGGAAATTATAATAAAAGTTTTAATTAATAGAAAATATTGGAAAAAATGGAGGATCAACTGTGGGAAACAAAAGAAATTAGTTATTCCATGAGATCTCTCATAAAATATTGAGGTTTTATTGAGAATCACCTGTGGAGAGACTATCCACAGAATCCACTAAAGAAAAAAATAGCGCTAAATCAAATTTAGGAAGCATCATCAGTAAATGATGTAACATACGATATACCAAATATCATCACTGCATTAGATGGGAGATAAGAATATCATCAGTTGTAACCACCCCTCCCATATTTACCCTAATCTGCAAGCTCGCCAGGGTAAACATGAGATGATAGTTACAGTGCAAGACTCAATTTCCAAGCTGCACTTATCAAAAATGGGGTCAACATGTCCAAAACTAATTGCAAACACCTAGTGACACATGATCACACTGTCACCAACCTAATTTTACACAACACTATATAGTTTCAGTTTTGTTTCCTTAAATTTAATACAACTTTCTTTTTTTGGCAGTTTATTGGGTTCTAAACTTCCAAGGTTGTTTTGAGGGCTTAATTGACATTTTCAAGGGTAACAGAGAGATTGAGAAAGTGTCAAGATTTGTTTCACATATTTTTTTTCTTGTTATCCTTTTAGAGATATTTGAAACGAGGTATTATGATATTCAATGGAGATCGTATGCAAAATTTATGACCGCAGGAAGTTAGAGGTCCCAATTACTCATTTATACAAACACTTTGTGTACACAATACTTGTAGGTTATAAATACATATATCTTCACTAATTCAATAAGCCCACCTAAGGATCATCAATAAGGCCTTATTCCCTCTCCACATAGTTGGAACAACACTTATTAGTCCATACATTCATCCACTGATCAATAGCTAAACCATTCATGACATGAGACATAGAAGATACACATCATATGAGGAAACATTTAATTAGAAAATAACCAACATATAAACCATGGAAACTCAGCCATAATATCACCAACATAATATCACCAACAAAGTCAGGGACTTCCACGAACCACCTAACCATATATTGGGCTAAACCAAATCTCTCTTTTAGCCAATCAACCTCACGCCATATTCCAAGCATGAATGTGGGATCTCATGGAATAAACCACACAAAAATAAACAAGGACTTCTAGAGGCTAAACCAAATCAACCCTCAACCAGTGACTCTACCTCACAGTCGAACATCACTAACACCAGCTAGATCAATGTCTACCTAAGTTGTTTAGGGCTCCAAGAACTAGTAACTCAACCCAAAACCTTCCAGGGCTCCAAAGTGTTTGTCCAACTTGGCTCCAGGACCAGTAACTCAACCCACCAAGGTCTCCAAAACGTTTGTCCAACTTAGGCTCTAGGACTAGTAACTCAACCCAAGTTGTTCCAGGGATTCTAGATAATTTTTTCCAACCCACAACCATAAGGAGTTACGAGCACCAACCAGAAAACAATCAAATGGAAAAACCCACAACACCATGAATATCCAATAAATGGCAAGGGAAGGCTAAAACCACTATTAATCCAGAAAATCCTCCATTGCAATGATAAAACATAACTATATAATCACATGCATATACAATGCATCCATAAATCAATAAGGAAATCACACATGCAACCTGTTACCTGCAAAGTAATCTAGATGTAGTTGTTGATCCACCTATTCTCTTGCACATTCCTACTTTCCCTTGCCTTCTTTCTCCAATCCAAGTGAAAACTAGAGTGCTCCAAGCATACTCCAAGAATGCTCCAAGGTTTCTCTAAGTGTGAAAGAGTGGTGTGAGAGAGTGAGAGAATATAAGATAGCTCCAAGATAAAACTGAAAAAAGATGTGAACTGATACTCAGAAGCCTTTTTATCATTGAGGCCTCTATTTTCTTCATTTTTCTCTATTTTTCCTTCAATTTCCTCCTTGTGCAATTTTGTGACCTTTCATCTCCCTTTTCTCCTATTTTCCTTTATTTCATAAATAAAATGTCAATTAATCCCACTTTTCCTTTGCCAATGTCCATAGCCATTAACTAATAACAAGTGATACCCATAACTATGTTTTTCTTAACATTAAACTTGGAATACATGTCCCATGACCTTGGTCTTATTTTTATTTACATATAAAATCAACTTGGGGCTATTACATAACCCTCCCCATTGGGGGAACATCGTCCTTGATGTTCAATGACACTTAAAAACCCACAAAACACATGTTTCCCATGGAGCTTTATAACATAGCTCCTTGCAACATTTACATCATAATATATTGTCAAGTCCATGACCACCATAACATGAACACAATAACACATATTGGAGCTTTATAACACAACTCAATGTAGTATTTACATGCATATGCATATACATGCATAACCAAAACACAATATCAAAACATATATTAGAATACATCCGCTCAACTAGTGAATAGAGAAGGATACATAGTTTGCATCTGATCAACCATCTCCCATGTAGCTTCATCTGGACCAAAATGCTTCCATTTCACTTTAACTTGCTCGATTTTTTGATTCCGGAGCATGAGCATCTTTTGCTGCAAAATTCACTAAGGCTTCGGCTGGAATTATACTTCTAGTTCCACCTATAATACTAACCAACCAATCACATGATCAACATATTTCACATACTTCTTAAGAAATGAGACGTGGAAAACATCATGGAATTTCATTGTGGGAGGTAGTGCAAGTCGGTAGGCCATTGGTCCAATACTATCAAGGATATTGAAAGGCTCGCAATACCAGGGTGCCAACTTGGCACATGACCCAATCCTTAAGGAGTTCTTCTTGGGATTTGCACAAGTACACATGATCCCCAACCTGAAACTCCCTAAATACCTTGTGCTGATATGCATAACTCTTTTTTCTATCTTGTGCTTCCTTTAGATTCTTCTTGATAACCTGCATTTCTTGTTCCATCTCTTCCAACATGTATGGTCCAATGAATACCATGTTCACTGGATCGATCCAAATAATGGTAGTATTACAACTCCACCCATAAAGTGCCTCAAAGAAACTCATCTTCAAAGATTCCCGATATCCATTATTGTACGCAAACTCCATGAGTGAAAGATACTCTTCCTACTTCCATTGTTGATGCATGATGTACATCCTCAACATGTCCTCAAGAATCCTATTGACCCTATGTATTTCCATGTGTCTATGAATGATAATTTATACTGAAATCTAAATTTTTCCTCAAACTTGCGAACAAATCCTTCCAAAATCTAGAAGTGAACTTAGCATCTCAGTCTCACACAATATTCCTAAAAATACCATGCAATCTCAATATCTCCCTTATGAAGACCTAAATTACCTCACTAGATGAATTTGTAGACTTAACTAGAATGAAGTGAGCTACCTTAGTCAACCTATCAACCACAACCATAATAGAATCGTGTTTTCTAGATGTCATCACCAAACCTACAATAAAGTCCATGGAAGTTACCTGCCATTTCCAGTCTCGAATTAGAATTGGTTGCAATAAACCAGATAGATGCTTACACTTTGCTTTTACCTGTTGACAATCCAAACATCTCCCAAAATACTCAACCAGCTCTTTCTTCAAGTTCAGACAATGGCAAAACTTCTTCACTATTGTCAATGTCTTTTGATTTCCCTAGTGACCTGAATATGACTTAACATGAAATTCCCTCAAGATAAGATTCTTAAGCTCACTTTTGTCTAACAGATTGATATTGTCCCTAAATGTAACCAAACCATATGTAATGAGATGATAATCCACATCCTGTTCACATGTACCATGTTGTTGTAACCTCTGCTTAAGTTTTTGGTACCTGTCATCTTGTTGTCCTGCCTATAAGATTCAATCTTGTAGCTTCGACCCATATGAACTCATAATTTATATGTGATTTACCTATACTCTTTTGCTAAGAGCATCTACAACCATGTTCTCTTTATCGTTAACATATCTAATCTTGAAGTCAAACTAAATGAGTATGACCAACCACCTAGCTTTCCTGACATTCATATTAGGTCGGTAAAACAAGTACCTTAGCCCACTATGATTACTCATCAAAATGAATCTCCTGCCAAGAAGATATTGTCTCCACATTTTTAATGCATGAATGATCGTTGCCAACTCTAGATCATGTGTCACATGGTTTTTCTCGTGCTCATTCAGTTTCCTTGACTCACAACATACCACTTGTCCTTCTACATCATGAATTCACCAAGTCCTCTCTTGCAAGAATTATACATACCACAAATTCTTTATCTGGATCTACAATCTTTAGAATTGGAGCATTTGTAAGAAACTACTTCAACTGCTCAAAACTAGTTGCACATTCCTATGTCCATTCAAATTTATTTTCTTTTCTCTGCAAAGATGTAATTAGATAGGCAATCTATGAGAAGTTTCTGATGAACCTCCTGTAATAACTTTCTATCCTCATGAATGATCTCACTTCATCCATATTTCTAGGAGTTTCCCACTCAATGATAGCTCTAATATTTTTTGGGTCGAAATTTATACTTTAGTTGGAAACTACATGCCCCAAGTAATGAACTTATGTCCGAAATAAACTACATTTACTAAGATTGGCATACAAATGACTCTATCTCAACAATATTAACACTACTGCTACATGTTTTGCATGCTCTTCCTCATTCTTAGAATATATCAATATATCATTAATCAATACTATCACAAAATTGTCTAGATAATGATGCAACACACTATTCGTTAAACACTTGAAAGTAACTAGAACATTAATCAAACCAAAAGGAACTACTACAAACTCATAATTCCCATACCTAGTGAGAAATAAGTCTTGTATATGTCCTCTTCTTTGATGTGTACCTGATGATAATCTTGATATAAAATCAATATTTGAGAACATTGTTAGTCCCTTGAACTAGTCAAACTAATCATCAATCCATGGCAAGGGGTATGTGTTCTTAATCGTCAATTTGTTCAACTGCTTGTAGTCAATACACAACCTGAGAGTAGCAACCTTCTTCTTCACAAACAATATCGGCGTACCCCATGGTGACACACTCAGCCTAATGTATCCCTTGTCAAGAATTTCCTTCAATTGCAACTTCAATTCCACTAACTCGGTAGTGCTCATCTTGTATGGTTCCTTCGATGTTGGTGCTACTCCTAGAATCAACTCAATAGAAAATTCCACTTCCTTATAAGGCGGTAACTCTGAAATACCTACTGGAAAGACATCCTAAAATTGCTGCAAAACTGGATACCTCTTCAAGACTTCAACATCCTCCACATCCTTACCTTTATCACTGGAAATATGAACTGCAAACAATACACATCCTTTCTCCCTATTGCATTTTTATTGCATAGATGTAACCATTCTTATTGATTTAGGCTTATTCTTACCCTGCAAGTTTCTCTTCTCTCCATCATCATCCAAGCACTCAATAGCCTTATCATAAAATTCCACCTTAGTCTTGTGACTGTACAACCAATCCATACCCAATAACATATTGTATGATCCCAATGGAAGCACATTTAGATCGTTGATGTATACATACTATTCAGATCAAATGCACAAGATATTACACAATGATGAACTATTTTCTTGGTACCTGTAGCCAACTGCACTAACAAAGACTCTACATGCACTTATTTATGTAAGCAACACTTATCCACTATGCCAGGCCTAATATAACTATAGTTAGATCCAGGGTCAATCAAAATAGAAACAACATGATAACAAATATTACCTTCCATCTTGATAATAGATGCATGATGATAAACTAACCTAGTATCAAATATTGCATATATTTGAGGAATTCTTAGTCCAAGAATAAAAACTATGTTTTAACTAGAGAAAAAAAATGGGGAAAGCTACAAAGGATGAATGCCTAAGAAACTTAAAAATTTCTGCAGCAAGAAAAAGGGGTTTAAAAAGCCCACTTTTACATAAAATGTGGAGGCTGTAAATTATAATAGAAGTTTTAATCACTAGAAAATATTGGAAAAAAATGGAGGATCAATTGTGGGCAACAAAAAAATTAGTTATTCTGTGAGACATCTCATAAAATATTGAGGTTGTATTGAGACTGACCTGTGGAGAGACTGTCCACAGAATCCAATAAAGAAGAAAATAGTGCTAAATCAAATTTAGGAAGCATCATCAGTAAATGATGTAGCCTACAATATACCAAATATCAATGTTGCATTAGATGGGAGATAAGAATATCATCAGTTGTAACCACCCCTCCCATATTTACCCCAATCCACAAGCTCAATGGGGTAAACATGAGATGATAGTTATAGTGCGAGACTCGATTTCCAAGATGCACTTATCAAAAATGGGGTCAACATGTCCAAAACTGACTACAAACACCTAGTGACACATGATCACACTGTTACCAGCCTAATTTGACACAACACTATCTAGTTTTAGTTTTGTTTCCTTAAATTTAATACAACTTTCTTTTTTTGGCAGTTTTTTGGGTTCTAAATTTCTGAGGTTGTTTTGAGGGCCTAAACAACATTTTCAAGGGTAATAAAGAGATTGAGAAAGTGTCAAGATTTGTTTCACATATTTTTTTCTTGTTATCCTTTTAGAGATATTTGAAACAAGGTATTATGATATTCAACGGAGATTGTATGCAAAATGTATGACCCCAGGAAGTTAGAGGTCCCAATTACTCATTTATACAAACACTTTGTGTACACAATACTTGTAGGTTATAAATACATATATCTTCACTAATTCAATAAGCTCACCTAAGGATCATCAAGAAGGCCTTATTCCCTCTCCATATAGTTGGAACAACACTTATTAGTCCATACATTCATCCAATGATCAATAGCTAAACCATTCATGACATGAGACATAGAAGATACACATCATATGAGGAAACATATAATCAGAAAATAACCAACATATAAACCATGCAAAATCAACCATAATATCGCCAACATAATATCGCCAATGAAGTTAAGGACTTCTACGAACCACCTAACCATATATTGGGCTAAACCAAATCTCTCTTTTAGCCAATCAACCTCATGTCATATTCCAAGCATGAATGTGGGATCTCATGGAATAAACCACGCAAAACTAAACAAGGGCTTCTAGAGGCTAAGCCAAATCAAACCTCAACAAGTGACACTACCTCACAGTCAAACATCACTAACACCAACTAGATCGATCTCTACCCAAGTTGTCCAGGGCTCCAAGAACTAGTAACTCAACCCACAACCTTTCAGGGCTCTAAAGTGTTTGTCCAACTTGGCTCTAGGACCAGTAAATCAACCCACCAAGGTCTCCAAAATTTTTGTCCAACTTAGGCTCTAGGATTAGTACTCAACCTAAGTTGTTCCAGGGCTTCTAGAGAATTTTTTCCAACCCACAACCATAAGGAGTTACGAGCACCAACTAAAAAACAATCAAATGGAAAAACCCACAACACCATGAATATCCAATAAATGCCAAGGGAATGCTAAAACCACTATTAATCTAGAAAATCCTCCATGCCAATGATAAAACATAACTATATAATCACATGCATATACCATGCATCCATAAATCAACAAGGAAATCACACATGCAACTTGTTACCTGCAAAGTAATCCAGATGTAGTTGTTGATCCACCTATACTCTTGCACTTTCCTACTTTCCCTTGCCTTCTTTCTCCAATCCAAGTGAAAACTAGAGTGCTCCAAGCATACTCCAAGAATGCTCCAAGGTTTCTCGAAGTGTGAAAGAGTGTGAGAGAGTGAGAGAATATAAGATAACTCCAAGATAAAACTAACAAAAGATGTGAAATGATACTTAGAAGCCCTTTTATCATTGAGGCCTCCATTTTCTTCATTTTTCTCTATTTTTCCGTCAATTTCCTCCTCGTGCAATTTTGTGACCTTTCATCTCCCTTTTCTCCTATTTTCCTTTATTTCATAAATAAAATGTCAATTAATGCCAATTTTCCTTTGCCAATCTCCATAGCCATTAACTAATAACAAGTGATACCCATCACTATGTTTTTCTTAACATTCAACTTGGAATACATGTTCCGTGACCTTGGTCTTATTTTTATTTACATATAAAATCAACTTGGCGCTATTACGTAACCCTCCCCCTTGGGGGAACATCATCCTCGATGTTCAATGACACATACAAACCAGCAAAACACATGCTTCCCATGGAGCTTTATAACATAGCTCATTGCATACATCATAACATATTGTTGAGTCCATGACCATCATAACATGAACACAATACTGCTTATTGGAGCTTTATAACACAACTCGATGTAGTATTTACATGCATATGAATATATAGGCATAACCAAAACACAAAATCAAAACATATATTAGAATACATCCGCTCAGTGAGCGAATAGAGAAGGATACATAGTCTGCATCTGATCAACCATCTCCCATGTAGCTTCATCTGGACCAAAATGCTTACATTTCACTTTAACTTGCTCGATTTCTCGATTCCAGAGCATGAGAATCTTTCGCTGCAAAATTCACTAAGGTTTCAGCTGGAATTATCCTTCTAGTTCCACCTATAATACTAACCGACCAATCAAATGATCAACATATTTCACATACTTCTTAAGAAATGAGACATGGAAAACATCATGGAATTTCATTGTGGGAGGTAGTGCAAGTGGGTAGATCATTGGTTCAGTCCTATCAAGGATATCGAAAGGCTCGCAATACCAGGGTGCCAACTTGGCACATGACCCAATCCTCAAGGAGATCTTCTTGGGATTGATGCACAAGTACACATGATCGCCAACCTGAAACTCCCTAAATACCTTGTGCTGATATGCATAACTCTTTTGTCTATCTTGTGCTTCCTTTAGGTTCTTCTTGATAGCCTGCATTTCTTGTTCCATCTCTTCCAAAATGTATGATCAAATGAATACCATGTTCACTGGATCAATCCAAATAATGGTAGTATTACAACTCCACCCATGAAGTGCCTCAAACAAACTCATCTTCAAAGATTCCCGATATCCATTATTGTACACAAACTCCACGAGTGAAGATACTCTTCCCACTTCCATTGTTGATGCATGATGTACATCCTCAACATGTCCTCAAGAATCCTATTGACCCTATGTATTTCCATGTGTCTATGAATGATAATTTATACTGAAATCTAAATTTCTCCTCAAACCTGTGAACAACTCCTTCCAAAATCTAGAAGTGAACTTAGCATCTCTGTCTCACACAATATTCCTAGAAATACCATGCAATCTCTTTATCTCCCTGATGAAGACCTAAACTACCTCCCCAGATGAATTTGTAGACTTAACTAGAATGAAGTGACCTACCTTAGTCAACCTTTCAACCACAACCATAATAGAATCATGTTTTCTAGATGTCCTCGACAAACCTACAATAAAGTCCATGCAAATGACTTACCATTTCCACTCTGGAATTAGAATTGGTTGCAATAAACCACATAGATGCTTACACTTTGCTTTTACCTATTGACAATACAAACATCTCCCAAAATACTCAACCACCTCTTTCTTCAAATTCAGACAATGGTAAAACTTCTTCACTATTGTCAATGTCTTTTGATTTCCCTAGTGACCTGGATACGACTTAACATGAAATTCCCTCAAGATAAGATTCTTAAGCTAACTTTTGTCTAATAGATATATATTGCCCCTAAATATAACCAAACCATATGTAATGAGATGATAATCCACATCCTGTTCACATGTACCATGTTTTTGTAACCTCTGCTTAAGTTTCTGGTACATGTCATCTTGTTGTCTTGCCTATAAGATCCAATATTGTAGCTTTGACCCATATGAACTCATAATTTATATGTGATTTACCTACACTCTTTTGCTAAGAGCATCTACAACCATGTTCTCTTTATCGTTAACATATCTAATCTCAAAGTCAAACTCAATGAGCATGACCAACCACCTAGCTTGCCTGACATTCATATTAGGTTGGTAAAACAAGTACCTTAGCCCGCTATGATTACTCATCAAAATGAATCTCCTATCAACAAGATATTGTCTCCACATTTTCAATGCATGAATGATTGTTGCCAACTCAAGATCATGTGTCAAGTGGTTTTTCTCGTGCTCATTCAGTTTCCTTGACTCACAACATACTTCTTGTCCTTCTACATCATGAATCCACCAAGTCCTCTCTTGCAAGAATTATACATAACACAAACTCTTTATCTGGATCTGCAATCTTTAGAACTAGAGCATTTGTAAGAAACTACTTCAACTGCTCAAAACTAGTTGCACATTCCTATGTCCATTCAAATTTATTTCCTTTTCTTTGCAAAGATGTGATTGGATAGGTAGTTTGTGAGAAGTTCCTGATGAACCTCCTATAATAACCTTCTAGCCTCGTGAATGATCTAAATTCATCCATATTTATAGGATTTTCCCACTGATCCGGATTTAAATAGGAACACAATAGATTACAGAGATAACCATAAATACAGAGATGCGATAACCATAAATAAAGAGATGCAGCGGAAATAACACTTCATTTCATTAATGGAAAATACCGAAATATGCTTACAACCAGAATTGGAAATAAACCAGCTAGGACGATGGTAGCTTATCTCTGAGAAGAGATGTGCGGCTACATGTCTCTGAACTGTTCCGAACTTGTGTTACAATGAGGCTCGAAGGCCTATTTATTATTGAGAAACAATGGAAAACCCTTCACATTCCAAAACCGACCCTTAGAAGATGAAACGCCAAATTGTGGGCCCCGTTTTGGGTAAATTGGTACATCAATTTCCCGGGGTCGTAACTTTGGCATACGATCTTCGTTTGACACGTATGATGCTCGTTAGAAAGATCTATCCGAGAACTACCACTTTGGGAAGGGCAACATCGGTCCATGGACCCATGTTGCCCCCAGATTTCTCAAAAAACGTCGTTTAGAGCCTCAAAACGGCTCCGGAAGTTCAGGACCCGAAAAAAACTGTTAAAAATAGTAAATTGTGCTACATTTACGGAAACTGAAAAATTGAAAGAGACAGTTGCGGGGGTCCAAATGGGATAGGTGGGTGGCCACCAACATCCACCTAGATCATCAAGATACCACACACTACCCATCAATATGCATTCCATGCATGAAATGAGGGTAAAATCAAGTTCGAACTTTGAATCCAAGGCTTCACCTATTGCTCCTCCTACATACTTCTTGCTTTCCTTCTTGTGTGGACACTTCATTGCATAGTGCATGAATTCATGACAGTGAAAGCACCTGATTCTAGACAAGTATTTCTTCTTGCCCCCTTGACTCGAACCTAATTTGGATTGGTATTTCTTCCCTTTATTTGCCTTTCCATCCAAGGCACAATTCTCCTCATCCTCACCCTTAGATGAGCTCTCGTCTCTGATGTTTTTCCTTATTTCTTCGTGCACTATATTTGACCATAACCGCTCCCAACTCAATATTTTCTCTCTACCATTTATCGAATCTTGATAGCTATGCTAGCTCTTGGGTAGGCCCAAAAGGGCTAGAGATACTAAGTCTTCTTCAGGGACATTAACACTGACCCCACCAAGCTCATCACAACACTGTGTAAACTTGCTAAGGTACTACAGAATTGTGTCATTCTTTTGCATCTTGATACTTCAAGGCTTGTCCTTGAGTGCCAGATTCTTGTGGTCATTATCGTTCTCGAACAATTATGTCATTACTTTCCACATCATGAACGAAGTCTCTTTTTCATGGAGATTCAAGACTATATGATCTCAAACTCCCTCCAATATGATTCTCCTCACTTTGGACACATCCTTCTTCCACTGAGCAAGGTTATGGGCATCATATTATTGGGGTGTTGTTACATATGTCTTGATCTATTCTAGCAACTCATTATTGTCCAATACTACCTCCATGTGTTCCTTCCATGCAATAAAGTTTGATGTGCCTTCCAAGGCATACTCGAGCCTAAGTCCATTGAAATCCATCTTTTCAATTCTAAATAAAACCTACAACATTGGTCTTCAAATTCGAATCTCCTACAATGACAACTTCGAAATATCTACTCTAGATTGATTTCAGCTCTGATACCAAGTAGAAATTAATGTGTAGATTCAATATTGGTCATGAAATTTGCTAAATCACAAGACTTCAAGCTACTTTACTGATCTTTGGAAGTTAATTCACCATCTAAAACAAGAATCATAGACATGTACAAAGAAACATCACACATGCACAGAGGTTTATCTAGGGAAAAACAACTGCTTAAAACACCTTACTATATATTTTGCATTAATCAGAGAATAGAGAAGAAATGCAATGCGTGGTTGAAGCCTGAGCACACCCTGCAAGTGTATAGTTTATCCCTTTGCCTGACTGACTGAACTTGGCCCAACACTTAGCCAATTTCAATCCTTCCCAAGCTCCTATTTCCTCGTGTTGTTCCCTTAGGAAATAACCCCTATTTTTTAGGAATTTCACACCAAGGAATTTCGCAATAGCCTTAGGTCAATCTCTGATCACATGCACCACCTGTACACATGGGAATATGCTACAACTAATAGTACACTGCCTTGGAATTTCCATCTCAACTGGGTAACTTGAATTCTCTGCATGCAACAATTATTTTTGGCTGACTGATCAGTTAACTCATTGATCACTAAGTGTGGTTGAAGTTCTACTTCCACAACTTTACCTCCATTAGTTCTTCTGACATTTAGAACTAGTTAAATTGGTAATAACTCAAATTAATTAAAATAGATTGCTACAAATTACCAATCAATCATGTAGAAATTAATGCAAGTGTCTTGAAATCAAATCTACTAAATTAACTGAGTGAAAAGAGCCAAGTCACCTCATTTAACTACCTCCAAGTATTCTGCTGAAATAGAAATTCAATTTCTAATCTAGTTTGACTAGGCCAAAATCAAAACTAGATTTTCTTACTACATTTTCAACAAAATGGCAATTAATGACTGAAGTGTTTTAGCTTATGATAATTCTGAATCAAGATCAACTGGTTGAGATCATCATTTTTTATAGTACATTTTCATCGTGATATCATTGTTGAGGGAGGCATACCCATACTCAACACATAAGCGAACATTACACGTACACTGATCAAGAAGACTCATCGAATGATAACAAAATGTGAACCCATTACCAAATGAATGTTTGTATGATCATAATAATATACCTTGTAGTCTTTGTATTAATCCTGAAATCACAACCCAGGTGGATGGAACTAGATCCAAGGTCTTCTATCTCGTTGGCTCGATCATCTAATGTATGAATCTAACCATGCGAATAGATGAGCTAGAGTCGAACATGGTAGACACCATCTGATTAGAGGCCATTGATGTAATTCATTAGCAGACATGAGATAAACCATTAATGATGTTAATGGATCTCAAGGTGCTATAGTACAGTCTGTATCGTGTGAATGAATGAGTTGAAGTCAAACACCACACAGAATATTTCGGTCGAAAGCCAATGATGAAAACCTGCCGCCGAGAGTGAGGAAACTTTCCATTAATGTAAGTAAGCCCCAAGGTACCGAAGAGAGTTTCTAAGTCAACTTCCTAAATAATGAGATGATGTCGACAGGAAGTGACTCATCGCAGGAGGGCCTTGATGTATCCCCCATCAACGACAAGAAACTAGTATCAAGATTTGAGACATAATGATGTTGATGTAAAGTTGGTTCATGAATGGTAGACATGAATCATGGCTTATGACTATTTCATCAGATATCAACTATAGGACTTCTCTTGAACATATTGGGGACACTTTATTGAGTTGGAAACATTGACCCAAAAACTGATTATGAAGGCTTTGATATGGTGTGATGAACCAAAGAGGTAAGTAGATTTCTTAACCCAACAGTCATGGAGATGAAGTGAAAGAGTTCCATGTTCAAGATTGACTCACCACCATTAATAGGTCAAGTATACCGTTTTCCCAATTACCTCAACCATTTCTAGTAAGTACCTCTTATTTTTGACAAGCTTGAGGAGGATAACATATGCTTCATCTATAAGTTCATCCTTCATATGAATCCCTTTGAGTATTTTTAACGAACCTTAAGAAGGAGTGATTTGGTCTCATCATGCTCGATGATTCCATCATTTTTTGATGTTTTTATGAGTTCGAAAAAGGTGTAACTTGGGTCCTTTTTCATGTTTAGAGAGTTTGAAAAAGAGGGGGAAAAGAAAACTCCAAAGGTTCTTTTTCGTAAAATTATCTCTTGAGTTTGAAAAGGCAAAAAATGATACTCAGGAGAACCTCTTAGCCATGTTTGACTAACGTATTCATTTTTCGTAAATAGTCTATCCCAATCCATAAAAGGGTTAAACATATACTGAGTCAACGTATTTTCATTTACTATAACAAGTTTGAAAAGAAAAGTGCTCGACAATATTTTCATGTTTTGGGAGTCTGAAAAGAGTTGAAAGAGGAATACTCCTATAGGAACGAGTTGTATAAAGGGTAGCAACTAATTTTGGTCATGATGGAACTGCTCAAAACATGTAGAGGTCAAGAGGTAGGCTAGTAAGACCATTCATCACAGTGGTTCCCTAGGGAAGGTTAAAACAACCGAGTGAAATCGTATGATCGGCCAAGTAGATGGTGACGATGGAATGAGAAAACCAAGGCTCATCTTGCAGAAATAGGTTGATGAAAATGGAAATCATGAGAGGTAGGATGAAAATGGTTCCATTTTTACACAAGCTTGAAGCATTTGGAAACTATGCTTGAGAATACTTGAAGATGGTTTCACTTTTTCACGAGCTTGAAACATGAGAAAAACTATGCTTGAGATTGGTTTCATTTTTACACAAACTTGAAACACAGGAAAAAATATGTTTGAGATAATTTTTCATGCTCCCGTGATAATAATGTGATTCTAGAGACATGGTCCCCAAGATTCATTTCATTCACCTAAGTAGACTACTGGTTAGTAACAGGTGGATGGAATGAAGGTCCATTTACGAGATCAAGTGAAAGACTCAACTGGGAATTTACGAGATCTAATCAAATACTGGAATTGGAAGGGGATTTGTTTCATTTGTTAATGAGCATGAAATAGGAAAATAACTATGGTCATATACCTTGTTTCATTTTTTAATTAGCTTGACACAAGAAAAGGAACTTTGCTCAGGGACTTTGTTTCATTTTTTAAGGAGCTTGATGCAAGAAAAGGGAACTCTACTCTGGGAACCTTGTTTCATTTTTTAAGGAGCTTGACACAAGACAAGGAACTTTTCTCTAGGGATCAGATCATGGCCCCCATAAGGCCATGGCTTCCAAGAGGTACTCCTTAGATGGGAGAATAATGCTCTGGAAGGTATCAAAGGATGCAATGGAAATATCATCTCTAATGCCCCCAGTAAATGATGCATCATATCACCTATTGGATCTAGGTCAAAAGAAGTTGAGAAAACAATGAAAGGCTCTTCTTCAGTAGAAGGTATGGGTATGGAACAAGTTGCCACATAATTAACTTATGGTAGGTGAGATACCGTTTGCAAATAAGAAACTTCTATGGAATTTGGATGATTGGTAGTCAAATCAGGACCGATAAATGAAAGTTGATAAATGGTCACAATTATCCCCATCATGCAGGAATCACATCACTCGAAAGAGTGTGGACACGGCAACGTTCATAACATAAACATAGTCTCACCCCATGAGAAAATTGAAATACAAGGGGCATGTGACTACCATAACATAGATACATATAGTTTTTCCTCCCAAAGTAACAAGAAAATGAGGAAGGATCCCTAAAGGTTGATTGGTTCTTCTGTTAAAAGTTAATAGATTCGGAGTGGCAAACACAAGTTGTGGGGAAACAAAATCTTTCCAAGCAATGGAGAATAGAATGCTAACAGAGGCACCCTCATCAATAAAAAAGTGGAATATGTCCATATTATAAGCCTTCTCCATGACCTGGAAGGGCATGTAAGAAGGGAGACGAGGTTCTATCAATTGACTCCAATCAAAGGTAGTGGCATGTTTTCTTGGAGGATGTTTCATAGGAACAGGAGAACTTCTCCCCTATTCCATGGGAATGGGAGGATTGTCCCCCTTTGCCATGGGAATGGGAGGATTGTCCCCCTATGTCATTGGAACAGTTGGATTTCCCCCTAGTTCATTGGAATCTGAAGAAACGAGAAGAACCTGAGCGGTATGAATTTCACTCTTTATGGGAAAGGTACATCAACTAAAGATGAAATCAAGTCAACCATTTTCTCAACCAATGGTTGGTTAGGAACAGACTCATGGGATTCATGTTTAGAGAGAGTGGGATTGATTGGAGACAGATTATGATCAATCACTTCATCAACTAGTGGAGGATTGGGAGGAAGCTTTCGATAACCAGTTGCAAGATGAGGTTGAGAATTTCTAAGGTTTTCCAACACTTTTAAGGCTTCATACATATAAGGAAAAAGGTGAATAGGATGATTTCCTTCGCATAACGTACAGGGAAACTTGAATTTACCCTTTTTCCCGTGGACCTTACTATCACTAGTTGAAGGTTTGTCATCAACATGATCTCTAGAAGCTGACGATAAAGGTTGATGTGAGCCAGTGGACCACACTTCTAATACCTTAGGAATACCAAGAGAAGCTCTAAGAAGGTGTTCACCCTTACATAACTTGAAAGTAAATTTAACTTTGCGGGGTTGATTGAAAGTTTTCTCCATATTAGTTGCATTGGTAAAAATGGTTGCTTGGTTTCCCCCCTGCTTATTTTGCTTCTTCTTCTTCATTATGTTCTTCTTCTTCTTAGCTTTTTGGTTACTGGGATCAAAACTTTCACCAGGCGAGGAGGAAGAAAAGGATGAAGAAAAAATAGGCGAAGAAGGAAAAGTGTCAACTTTAGGATCAATTTTAGGTTCATGTTTTTCAGGTGGAGGAGAACTTGGTTGAGGAGCAGTTTGGACATTCAGACCCATAGGGGTAGAAAACAACCAAACTGGAAAACGAATGGTAAATTCAAGAAGGGACAAAGTTGCCATATAAGGAGCACCAATATTTCCAAAAGAAGTAAAAGGATCAGGATTCCCGTCAGAGAGATTTCCTTGACTTGTGGACTCAAGAACTATTTCCATTAGTCTCAACCTAAAATCTACTAAGGAGTTGTTCCATGGTGAGGATGTTGTTTTGTGGTCAATTAATTTTAGAAATTAACCACACAAATAAAACAAAGGGGTAACTCGGCAAAAGGGTTTACCAAGCAACTGTGAACTACAATATACCACCTTGGAAAACCAATGATTTACATATTGGCAGGCAATCACCCTGAATGTTGTGTTTGGTGTATCAAAGTGTACAAGGCAACTAACTCAGTTACCTATGGTGGGATAGCAACCTAGTGGGGACTTCCAAAATAAACCTAGAGGTACGTGGAAGTGTGGTACATAGTAGTTTTATCTAGTGTGTTGATGCAAGAGCATTAGCTTGAAAATATCATTGTATTTTAGTAGACATAGGGGGTCTTGTGTTTTCAAGGAAGTTGGATTCCTATGTATGTAATTATTAATGTTTTGAGTGGTTAAAGTAGGAATTAATTAGATAAGTGTGAGGATATTTGTAAATGGTCTCAAGTGTGGGAGAACATAAGTGGTTAATGATGATGAGAGAGTTAGAAATCAATTGTAACTCTTATTGGCCTCATGATTCGAGGAACTAGAGAGGACTCTTAGGGATAAGTAGGAGTTAAAAGTCGACTTAGAGAATATTGAGGACTTAGTTCAGCAGATTAAGGATCTGAAGTAGAACTAGTTCAACAGAACCATTTTGTATAAAGGTAAGCCTAAAAGGCGAGAACAAGTCAGTCAATATGTTAGGGTCCAACCCTAACCCCCTTATTTATGTAATAGGGTTGAGTCATAGTTATAGTTAGTTAAAGAGTCAATAAATCCCATATTAATAATTGTAAGTGGTTGACCCACATTTAAAGAAGGGACCACAGTTAGTTGCAAATGGGCCATGGTATTATATAGATGGTATTAATAAGAACCATGGTACTGACCCATGGTATTGCATGTATGAATCCTATATAAAGGATAGAGACTCCCCATGAGGAGCATCATGTCTTATTTTGTAATTGAGCCCAGCTCTATTGGAGATTTCCCCCTCAAATAGGCAAGTGAACATTGCTTTCCTTTCTGAATAATAAAATACATGCTGTTATTTCTTATTGTTCTGTGTTCTGGGTATATTTCTTCACATATTTGGTATTCTGGTATCTTCTCGCAGGTCAAGAGCATAACACAGTAGTTAGAGGAGTAGCTAGAGAGGAGCTAGTGAGTCAAGAGACTGATTGTATGCCTATGGGTAGGAGAAGAAAGGCCACTAATCAGAAAATCAAGCCAGGGAGAGAGACATCCTGTGTAAATATGTGTTTATTAATACAAACAACTCAATTCTGAGTCATGTGTTTGTTATGAAGTAATCTGTGTGTGAATTAGAGATTACGTATCATATATATATGCAGGTGGAGTTCGGGCAGAATCGGAAGTAGATTACAGAGAAGCGTAATAGAACAACTTCTAGGTGTGGTTGGGTAGAATTTGTTGAGGCAGCTCCACAGTTGTGATTGTGGGCAGAGTTGTCTTAGAGACAACAATTCTAGCAAAAGAAGTGTGGGGTAGAATTGTTAGATAGCAAGAGGTTCGAAGAGAGAACCACATAGCTCGTGTTACGGCTCTATACACATGGACAGTACAGAAGGAGGCCTTTAGTGTTACAGTAAGGTGGAGTATAAAGGCCCGAGTGGAGTAAAGTGAAGGAAAGAATTGTGGCAGAACAGTGAAGGAAAAGAAACCCGAAGGAAGCAAAAACATAGAAACATTGAAGAAATGGCATAAAACTAAAGTAAAGAGTAGCATGGGTAGCGAGTGTATGGAAGGTTGGATCGTTGTTGAAGTCCCACGATTAATCTCAATAGTTGATCAAAAAGCTCAATTCCATGTCACAGTCAACTGCAGGATTAAGTGAGTGGATAACCAACGTGCTAGTTTAAGGGCCGCAAACCGTAGGATATAAGAACTTCGTCATCCAACAGATATCGAACCGTAAGTTGATAGAGTGTTAACGGCAAGAACGGACCCGAATTTTTATAAATTGAGGGTTTATAATTCCCATCGTGTCTGAAAATGCGTTAAACCTCTGTGTAAGTATTGCATCCGACATCGTTGTGGACCATCGGATCAAGAGGATCTTAATCAATTGCTATAAAGTTTCGGCTTGATTTGTTGATCGGGAAGAAGTACAACCATCGGATCGAGATGGAGATCGATGGTGGAGAAAGATCGCGTTAAAGATTTGTGGAGAGGGCGGACCTGGAAAGTAATTGGAGCGGCTTTAATTTATTTGAATTCCAGTTGTGATCGCATATCGCAAGTTGAAAGCTCTGAAGATATACTCTATTGAGTTATAAGGTTTAAGAAAGGGTTAACCAAGGTTATCATAAAGGGTGAAAGGTTAAGCTATAAAGTTCCAATAGAAAGACAAATGAAGGGTTAGAACATTGGAAGTCTAAGGAAATGTTTTTGCTTGAAGATTAAATGAAGGACCTTAACCTTAGCTTATGAAGGTTTGACCAGGCAGGTCATGGCAATTCCTAGGACATATGAGAATATCCATTTCTATATGCATATTGTGGGTATAGTGGGGTATAACTCTGCGTCAAAGTGGTATCGGAGCCAGTTAAAGCTCTTTTTTATTAAACCAGAATTGTGCAGAATACAAGTGTGATTACAAAAGAAAGAGGAGATCAGGTTATTTGAATCTGATAACTAGAAGACATTAGATAAGATGAGAGTAAGTGATACTCTTAAGAAGAGATTGCAAAAGCATAAGGAAAACATAGTGATGTTTGTTCCTTGAGGAAAGTGGAGATTCACTCAAATGTGAAGAATGGATGGAGACTGTTTGTGAAGCCATGCAGTGGCAGTGAACCTGAAGAATCCAACTGAAGGTTGGACCGAGAGGATAAGAGTATTCTCAGAAGGAAACTGAGAAGAAAGCTTTGAAAGCTTGGGAATGATCTTTGGTTTGAATAACATTGATATGTAGGTGACAGAAAAGGAAGGTGAGAAGATTGCAGCAACCTAGAGCAAGGAGTGCTCAATTGGTTCCAGAAGAGAAAATCTTAGTGAGGCATATGTAGCAAGTAGGAGGCTTGTTACTACAAAGGATTGTTGCAACTCACAAGAAGGTCATAAAGGAAATTCCACAACGGATTTGGGTAGAATTTCTAGGGAATGAAGAAAGTTGGTAAGACTTTCTAAGTGAAAGAAGAGGTGGTCAGAGCCTAGTGTTTCAATTGTGATTGAAGTACAAGAGGATAGTTGTGCTCTCAGAAAATGTAGATGAGTGGAAGCCTAGAAGGAGCAGAGATTAGTGCTCAAAAGAGGTTCCAGATAATAGAGAACCAAGTGCTTGCCAAAATACCAAGTACAGAGGAAAACTTGGTGAGGTAAGTGGTAGCAAGGAGGACTTGTTGTTGCAGTGACTTTAATACAGCTCATAGTAAGTGAGTGAGGAACTCATGAAGATGGAGAAGAAGATGACTACTGATAGTCATAACAGAGATAACATAGGTTCTAAGGAAGACCACAGCAAAAGAAATGTGAAGAAGGAGAATGCCAAGGTAAATGGCAAGAAGATGACTCAAGAGGAACGTGATAAGGAGATTGCAGAGTTAAAAGAACAACTCGATGCATTAAGAAGGATATTGGCGGAAAGCCAAAGACAAGGTTGGGCCTTAAGGAAAAAGGCAGTGAAGTGTTCTAAGTTACAAAGAATACTACAATAGAGGCAAGTGAAGAGCTTGGTGGAGGAACTCAAAGAGGCTGAGTTGGAAATGGAAGAGTCCATTTGTAAGCCAAAACAGGGTGAAATTCTGGGTGAAGATGAAGACTGGAGATCTATGGAAGATCTTATGAATCATATGGAGGATTTAGAACAGCAAGGAGAGATGATGACTAAAGCATCAAGTGATACCACAAGGTCTTATGTTTTAAAAACTGATAGTTTTTGTATGATTGCAGGTACTACAGAAGAAGAGCAACCTTTTGAAGATATCTTCAGAGTAGATGAAGATGTAGAAGTAAAAGGTGACAAGGAAAATTTCTCAGAAGAAGAAGAATTTGACCTGATATAGAAGAAAGAGTCTATGGAAGCTATCATAGAGATGGAAGATCAGGATCAAATCTGATGAAGAATGAAGGAATATTGTCTGAGAAAGGTAATCAAATGAATTTGATTAATGTTATTGATGAAGAACAAATGAAAGAGAATATTAATGCAGATGATGAGACAAGGATAGCTCTGGAAGAAGAGTTACAGAGGGACAGCAAGGAAAAATGTATTGAAGAAGACGGACATCTACTGAAAGATGTTAAGAAAGAAGAAGTCTATGTAAAAGATTTAGCAAAGGGAAAAAGGTCATCTGATGATTTGTCAATAACAAAGGAAGGTACGGAAAATTGTGTGAAATTTCCAAATTATACTCCAATTGAAATTATTGAGCTATATGGAAAATTAGACTTTCAAAGAAGGAAGTTGGAAAAGCAGAGGATATATACTCAGGATAAATTACTGAAAAATGAAGACATAAATTGTCATGAATGACAATCATAAGGAAAAAGAGATGGTAATGGAAGTTCAACAAATTGACATTACAAAAGGAGTAGTTAATTACTGTGAACTAGAGCAGAGAGATATCATTGAAGAAGATGGTATGGAGGAGAGACTGGCTGACAGTCTTATGAATTCTTTTGAGAATTTGTTGTAGATCTAACCCAAGAATATTATAGATCTGATATGAAAAGATAAGATAATGCAAATAAACCCGGAAATAGATAGAAATGCTTCTTTATTATCAAACCCTTAAGGTAGGGCAACACCATACATTCACTCCTTAAGGAAGGAGAACACTCCACAAGCCATATGC
>APFE031683585.1:221840-266192 GCA_000404065.3 Pinus taeda
ACTTATGGAGTAAATATAAAAAATGCTTTATTTATTTACCATACCTCTCATTTATTTATATTTTTATTAGTTTACCATACCTCTTTTATAAATATGGTATTTGGGCCTTTAGCCTATAGGATTCACTTAAATAAAACCTATTCTTGAAAATGGGCGAATGGATTCACTTAAATAAAACCTATTCCTGAAAATGGGCGAATGGAAGGTTGTAACTCCTAATTTCAAGGGCTAAATTTACCTTTTTTACCCTCTCCCTTAAAATAAGGTGGGCTATTTGAGGTGATTTGTAAAAATGTACTATCATACAAAATATTCGCCCACTAAAAATTGAAAACCCCTTAATTTCACCAAAGGGCGAACATTCGCCCCTAAAATCACCCCTAGTTGGAGCCTACATACAAAAAGTTGGTGCTTCCATCTCTAGTGGGTGCTTAAGAAAGCTTGGGGTTGGTACCTCCTGCAAGTTGGTGCCTTCATAAATCCAAGGAGATGTAAGTTGGGTCTTGCAACAAATCTGTGAAGTTGGTGCTTCACGTGGTGCTTCTGATAAGTTGGATAGCTATCTACAAAAGGAGGGAGTTGGTGCTTCTTGCTAGTGGGTGCTAGCAAAGAATCAAAGGGATTTAGTGATTCCCATGAGTGGTGGCTCAAAAACAGATTGATGTAATAGATTAGGTACTCTTATTTTACATCAATAACAACAACAATATTTGGTAGTTTTTTCGCGAAAGGGTTTCCACTTAAAACCTATGTGTCTCACATGTTTGTTGCTCATGATGTGTTGAAAATAGCAACAAGAAATGATAAAAATAGAATCCAGAAATTCCAATTTTAATTTGTCCTTGAATTAAAATTGTGAATTAAAATCGAATTTAGTCTCACCAGCGGCTTGGAAATAATTAATTAATTCATTATGGATTAATTAGTTGGAGAAATTCAAGTTTGAAGTCTTTCTGAAGTCATGCAAGAGTTATCCCTTAAATTAAGGAGATAAGCCTTTAATTAAGTAGATAAGATTGAGTTATATTTGAGTTGTAATTAGTTAGCTCAGTTTATTGAATTAAGTCCAATGAAATTAGCTCCAAAATGTTTGAGGATCTAATTGTGAGTAATCATTCAATTGATGCATGCATGCACTCAACTAGTGTACTCCAGATAATTGAAGATTCACTCATTAGTAACTCATGCATGTCAATTCAGAGAAAGACCCAGTTGATATTAAAGACAAGGACAGTGTACTATCAGTTGCATGTGGTTTCCTATAAAGAAAACTCATGCATGAAATCAAGGCAAGGTTCCTTGAGGATTGCACAGTTTTGACAGGGTATGAGATCAGTGTGAGAGATCAGTTTTCCACTTGGTTGGAGGAGATCATCCCATAAGAACAACGCAAGGAAATAAGAGCTTGGAGGGTAGAGGAGGAGGCTTGAGAGAAGCTTTGATTTCCTATGACCATCTGTGAGGATTGTACTGAGAGTTGGCTAGTTGTGAGAGCTAAGGCTTTGTATAATCCTGATGTATTTCCACCTTGTATGATAATACAGATAGTGGGGTTTTTTAGTTGAGGCTTTCCCTAAAGTATTTTCATGTGTATTGTGCATTGATTCTTCTTCTTCTAGTTATACTATTCAACTCTGATTCAGCTCGATCTTTAAGCTTCCAAAAATTGATAGTAGAAGTAGGTTATAGCATTTTGCTTTAGTTATATTGCATTATCGAGTTAACCTACAGTAAGATTTTCTACAGAGGTCTCAGAGTGAGATTTGTAGAGAATTTGCAGAATTTCTACATGATATCATAGCCAAGTCTATCATAGGTGTGAACAGTATACAAAGAAGAGAATTTGAAGTTTGAAGTTCGGGGTTGCGGGTGAAAATCGAATTCATATCATACTTCAATTGAGATGGGACATTATGCGACTAATTTCCCATCGAAGAAGTCCAAGAAGGGATCCTTGGAAGGATCGGAAGGTGAGGCATTAGACTCTCAGTTTGAAATGGACTTTACACTAATCACATGCATGATGTCATTGATGAGGGGTTGTGTTTGGTATATTGATAGTGCAGCCTTATTCCACATGACCAGCGATAAAAGTTCATTAAGTACCTTGGAGGAGAAAGACCTCAAGATGTGCATAGAGATGGCTGATGACGAAAGGTATAGTGTTTCAGGAGTAGGCACGATTGCTTTTAAGAGGGAGCATGGAGCTCCTATCACCTTGACAGATGTGAAGTATGTGCCCGGACTGAAGAAGAACTTTGTATCAGTTGTGACATTGGAGGACAAAGGCTACAATGTTGTCTTCAGTAAAGGAAAGGCATTCCTTAGACACATCACCACGAGACAGGTGAAACAGATCAGTTCACGAGTTGAGAACCTGTATCCTCTTGAGGTTCAAGATACATGCAAAGCATTAGGGAGCAAGGAAAATGTTAGAGACTTGGTGGTTGAGTGATCCGAATTGGATCCATGAAAATTTCAAAGTTCTATGACTATATCAAATCATGACAGACTTCAAAAACTTGTGAACAATGAGCTATCAGGAAGACCTCTGGATAGTGGCAGTTTGTAGCCAGTAAGGAACGACGAGGACCTCGGTCAAAGTGCGCTAATCGAGGCCCATGGAGACTGCGCAGGATGAAAACTAGTAGTTAGGAAGTCTGGATCAAAAAACGGAGGTCATTTCTAATGCACGATCGCTGGGCAAAACCCCTCTAAATGGAAAGGCCCCAAGTGCTCGGTCACAAGGGAAGCAAGAAAACCATGGGAAAAGTGCTAAATTGAAAGGCAGGTCCCGCGCTCCAAAGCCAGCAGAATATCAGAGGCGTTTTAGGTAGTAAGCAGAATTGTCAAGAGACCTAGCGATGCCATACAACGAACGACATGTGTCTGACGGATGAGAGAGAAAATCGCCTCTCATCATGGCTTAACGTCTGAGCAAGTCAACCGCGTGATAACAGCAAACACCGTAGGATCTGGGGGCTCTAGGTCTAACGGCGGAGATTGCGCCCAATGGAAAACCAAATTTGACAGGAGAAATAATCTTCGGCACATAAAGGTTGAAGTCTGATTGGACTGCTGAGTTGGCAGATGAATCATTACACAAAGTAACCGAAATACCGAACCGTTTGAGAAAGAGTTGGCGCAGTTTGTGAAAGGACAAGTGGCCACTTCCCTGTGAGACGTTACATAGTGGTGATGACGCAAAGGCAGGGAATTCCAAGCGAACAACACCAGACGATCCGAAGAGGTGGAAGAGGAAGCAAACAGTCAAGGACATATTGGCTTTAAGCCATGAACGAACAGAGAACAAAAGTCAGCACGGTAAGAAGAAGGAGACAGTGAGACAAACGAGACAGAAGTAGACATAGAGAGCCGAGCTGACCTACAGAGCTAAGGCAACATCGAGCAAATAGAAGGCTTGAGAGGTTCAAGCAATCCCTGTGAGGATATCTGTCGGGAACTGAGTACCAAATTAGACTCGTCCCATCAAGACCAGTTGAGGTCGAGACTTGGTAAGGTAGAGTCTATGCCTCTAGTGGCTTGGGGAATCCAAGAACCACCCTACTAAGCACCATCTGTTTCAGGAGACTCAAATTGAGCTCCTTATTGTAAAAACTCTGCTTAAAGATACAATAAAAGAAGGCCACCACTGAAAGCTAGACCGGAGACATAGCCCAGGAGGATTGGGTGAACTTCTTATTAATTTGTTGTGTTTTTGTATTTGCTTACTATGTTTCTCTTACTATTTTCCAGTGTCTGTGTATTTTTCAATCTTATCGATCAGTTGCCTAAGATAACATAGACACACACCAGCTCATGAGTCTGTAACACCTTCATTAATTAATTAGTTAATTGAGATCACTCACGAGTGATTTTTAGATCAAGTGTTATCAAAGCCCTAGGTTGTTAAGGTTAGACAATCTTGTGTTGGATTTAGCTGTTGAATGCTAACTAGATCAAAGCTCAAATTAGGAGGAGAGTCGATCGAAACTAATCCTGAAATTGGGAGAGTTTATCCTCAGAAGACAATGTAATAGGAATGTTCTATGGGGCTAGACCCTCAATTCATAGATAGTTTCCTAGCCATAAGGTCCATGGTAGAGGAAATGTATAAGGACTTTAGAAAACATAAAGATCAAGATTCATCAGGCTCCAAACAAGACAAAGGAGAAGATAAGTCTCTCCTCAATGACCATTCAAAAGGCAAAGGGAAAGAAGAAAGCTTTCTCACACCTCCTAATAGCCCTGAACATAAAAGGAAGGCATCTTTGATTAAACTAGATGTTAAATTTGATTTACCTATATATGATGGAGAGTTGAATGCATAAAAGCTGGGCAATTGGATTAGACAAATTGATGTTTATTGCAGAGTGCAGATTATTGATTCAGACAAGAGCAAGATTCAACTGGCAAGCCTACGCCTTAGAGGCACTGCCTTGGTTTGGTGGGAAGGCATGACCCAAGTTGACATGAAGAGACATGGTAAGACCATTTCTATCTGGAGTGAATTTGTTTCTGCAATCAAAAAGCAGTTCTATCCATTAGCCTACATGCAGCAAGCCATGATGAGTTGGCAAACTTTTCGACAGTTGAAAGGGAAAAGTGTAGAAGGTTATACCCAAGAATTTAGGAAGAGAGCATTGATTATAGGAATCTCATTAGACTCACCTGAGACTCTATTGAAGTACATTGGTGGTCTAAACAACTACATGAGGCACACTATCCTCATGTTTAATCCTACTAGTATAGATGAGGTATCTGTTCAAGCTACTCATCTAGAAGCTAGAGGAAAGAATGGAAGTCCAGAAGTTGGGGGATCATCCTAACCCACTGCAAGCAAGGATAAGGAGAAAAGAAAATAGAAATGGAAAGCAAGGAATGCTAACACTGCACAGAAGAGCAAGTCTTCATGCACTCATTGTAAGGATGGGCATGATGATGAGCACTGTTGGATTCTGCATCCGGAGCTGAGACCTAAGAAGATCGAGGACAAGAAGAAGAATACTTTTGTAGCTATTCAGAAAGATTTGGGGTCAGAATCAAGAGATGAAACAACTATGCAGTCACAGGTATAAAAGGTAAGAATTATGAAGCATCTACTAGTAATTCTGCACAATCTACTATTGTTGAAGAAAATGAGAGAAAAATACATGATCTTTTCCATATTCGAGTTATTTCCAAACATCAAATGGTTGATACTTTGTTTGATAGTGGCTCACAAGTAAATTAAATTTCTGAAGCAATTGTAAAGAATTTGGGATTAGTGGCTACACCTCACAAGAAACCATACCCAATAGGATCGTTAAATGATAAAGCACAACTACAAGTGACTAGACAATGCAAACTCAAGTTTTCTTTTGGGTCAGCATTTGTAGATGAGGTTGAGTTAGACATAATTCCTTTCGATATATGTGGAATTGTTTTAGGAAGCCCTTACTTATATGATAGAAAAGTTATTTTCTATAGAGCTGAGAACAAGTATCTACTTGTTAAATATGGAATCGAATACTTTGTAAGAGCTCATAAGCTCAAGAATAATTATACTCTCATAAACTCAAGGCAGATGAAATGAATGATAAATGCCTGCAAACAATTCTTACTAATGGTTGTAAAGGAAAAGAAACTTGATAAAACCAATGTATTTAAGCGCTATAATGCTAAACAGCAACCTGATTTAGAAAAGGTTGTTTCAGAGTATGATATCTTGTTTCAAGAACCTAAAGTTCTGCCACCCAAAAAGGAAATAGTGCATGATATTATTTTGCACCAAGATGCTCCATTGCCTAACATTGGAATGTACAAGTTGTCCACTTTAGAGAATGTTGAAATTAAGAAGCAGGTGCAGGAGTTGCTCGAGAAAGGGTTCATCAGACCTAGCACATCACCATGTGGGTCACCAATCGTTTTGGTGAGTAAGAAAGATGGCTCATGGAGAATGTGCATTGATTACCGAGCACTGAATAAGATAACAATCAAAAATCGTTATGCCCTTCTTCGCATAGATGATCTTTTAGATCAATTGAAAGAAGCTATTTATTTTTCCAAGTTAGACTTGCTTAGTGGATATCACTAGGTCAAAGTTCCAGAACAAGATGCATGGAAGTTTTCTTTCAAGACAATGCAGGGATTGTATGAGTGGTTGGTTATGCCTTTTGTCTTAACTAATGCTCCTTCTACTTTCATGAGACTAATGAATGATGTACTCAAACCTTTTCTTGATGATTTTGTTATTGTGTATTTGGATGACATTCTGATATTTAGCAAAACACGGGAAGAACATTTAAAGCATGTTAAGCAGACACTAGATGTTTTGAAAAGAGAAAAACTTTATGTTAAACTCTCAAAATGTGAATTTGGAAAAACATCTCTGAATTATTTGGGACACATAGTAGGGGGTGTTGAATTCAAGATAGATCCCTCTAAGGTGGCAGTCATTGTAAACTGGCCTAAACCCAAATCTACTACAGAAGTTAGGAGCTTCTTAGGAGCAGCACAATATTGGAGAAAGTTCATTTCTAACTTTTCCTTAATTGCAGCTCCCTTACATGCTTTAACAGGATTGAACAAGGTGTTTCAGTGGGGAGGCAAACAGTAGAAAGCCTTTGACACCTTGAAAGAAAAGATTAGTACAACACCTGTACTAGCACTACCTGATCTTCAGAGACCATTTGAGATCCAAACGAATGCCAGTGACTATGCCATGGGAGTAGTGTTGCCACAGCATGGTAAACCCATATGTTATCATTATGAGACATTTAATTCTGCAGTAGTTAACTATCCTACATATGATAAAGAATTGTATGCATTAGTATAGAGTGTGAAAGAGTGGAAACATTAATTAATGGGAAAAGAGACAGTAATACATATGAATCATCGACCGCTTCAATATCTACACTCCCAAACTAAGTTGCAACAATCAAGACACTATACGTGGATGGGTTTTCTACAACAGTTTCATTTAGTCATCAGATATAAAAAGGGCATACACAATAAAATTGCAAATATGTTATCTAGACCCATTATACATGCATCTACTATACTTAAGCATAATTATGTGTTACATGAGAGCTACATTGAACAATATTCTCAAGATATAGACTTTAAGATGTATATGCAACTTTAAGTCAAGAAAAACGAATAGAATAATTGGATTATCATGTAAAGGACTGACTCCTATATCATTGTGGGAAGCTATGCATTCCACAAACTGAAAGGTAAAGATAATTCGAGAAGCACACACTTCTCTAATATCAGGTCAGTTTGGAGTAAGCAAAACAGTTGCACAGCTGCAAAGATTTTGTTATTGGTCAAAAATGAATGAGATAGTTTCTACATATGTAAGAGGGTGTACTATGTGTGCTAAAAGAAAGCCTAGCAATAGAACACTAGGCTTGTACACTCCATTACCAGTTCCATCTCACCCTTGGGAAAGTGTTTCCATGGATTTGGTTGGAGGATTGCCTATATCTAGGAAAGTTCATGATTATTTGTATGTTGTTGTGGATAGGTTCAGAAAAATGTGTATTTTGATACCTTGTAATAAACATATTACAGCGGAACAAACAACAAAACTATTCTTTCAACATGTATGGATTCATTTTGGATTACCCACTTCCATTGTATCTGATCGAGATACCCGATTTGTGGGAAAGTTTTGGTCAAGTCTGTGGGAACTGATGGACACCAAACTAAACAAAATCATAGCTTTTCATCCACAAACTGATGGCCAAACCGAAGTAGTCAACAAGACAATGATCCAGTTGCTTAGAGGATATTGCAGCAAGCATCCTAAGCTTTGGGATGAAAATTTGTGTTATGTGCAACATGCTTACAACATAGAAAAACATTCTTCTACACAAAGATCTCCTTTTGAGACTTGCTTTGGTTTCACACCAATGTCTCCTTTGGATTTTGTCTTTGGTAAAGACACCACAGTTGAGGGACACAGTGATGTGGATAGGGCAACTAGGTTCATTGAACAAATCCAAGAGATCCACCGAGTAGTACAGGAATAGTTGGAAAAGAGCCAAGCCAAAAACAAGGCAAGGCATGACAAGCATCGGATGGAGCATAGTTTCCAAGTTGGTGACCAAGTCTACCTGTATATCAGCAAGGACAGGATGCAAGGTGAAGGTAAAAGGCTAAAGCCTATCAGGTATGGACCTTTTAAGATACTTGAGAAAATTGGTGAGAATGATTTTCGCCTTAATTTACCAGCTTACATGCACATCTACTCAGTCGTAAATGTAGATTACCTGAGACTATTTGAACCTTAACTAATTGAGGATCCTGAAGAGCAGAGTCAATATCCTTCTATTGATGACTTGTTACCTGAATATCTTAATGAATTGCAGGAAGAAACAGTTCTGGACAGGAAGGTGAGGACGATGCGCAGGGGAGACGTTGAGTACCTCAGAATTGGGCTCAAGGGTTCAAATCCGAGCAGTGCAAAGGGGAAAGAGATTGGACAAGTGACACAATTGTACCCTCACTTAGTCGATGCTTGGAAACCAACTTTTGGTGGTCCAAAAACTTTTTCAGTGGGAAGGCTGTGATCCGAATTGGATCCATGAAAATTTCAAAGTTTTATGACTGTATCAAATCATGACAGACTTCAAAAACTTGTGAACAATGAGCTATCAGGAAGACCTCTGGACAGTGGCAGTTTGTAGCCAGCAAGGAACGACGAGGACCTCAGTCAAAGCGCGTTGACTGAGGCCCATGGAGACCACACAGGACGTAATCTAGCAGTTTGGAAGTCCAATAAGAAAACGAAGGTTGTTTCTGATGCGCGACTAGCACCGCATCGCTGGGAAAAACCCCTTGAAATTGAAAGGCCCCAAGCGCTCGATCACAAGGGAACCCAGAAAATTATGGGAAAAGTGCTAAAGTGAAAGGCGGGTCTCGCACTCCAAAACCGGCGGAATATCGGAGGCGTTTTATGCGGTAAGCGGAATTGTCAGGAGACCCAGTGATGCCATACAGCGAACGATGCGTGTCTAGTGGATAAGAGAGAAAACTATCTCTCATCGCAGGCTAACGTCCGAGCAAGTCAACCGCATGATAAGAGCAAACACAGTAGGATCTGGGGGCTCCAGATCTAACAGTGGAGATTGCGCCCGATGGAAAACCGAATTTGACCGAAGAAATAAGCTTCGGTACATAAAGGTTGAAGTTCAATTGGACCGCTGAGTTGGCGGATGAATCATTAGAAAGAGTAACCGAAATACCGAACCGTTTGAGGAAAAGTTGGCATAGTTCGTGAAAGGACAAGTGGCCAGTTCCTTGTGAGACATTACACAATGGCGATGATGCAGAGGCATGGAAAGCGAACAACAGTAGGCGATATGAAGAGGTGCAAGAGGAAGCGAACAATCAATGACGTATGGCCTTTAAGCCATGAACGAATAGAGAAAAAAAGTGAGCACGGTAAGAAGAACGAGACAGTGAGACAGAAGAGACAGGAGCAAATGCAGAGAGTCGAGCTGACCTATAGAGCTAAGGCAGCATCAAGCAGATAGAAGGCTTGAGAGGTTCAAGCAATCCCTATGAGGATATCTGTCAGGAACTGAGTACCAAATTGGACTTGTCCCATCAAGACCAGTTGAGATCAAGACTTGGTAAGGGGGAGTCTGTGCACTCTAATGGCTTGGGGAATCCAAGAACCACCCTACTAAGCACCATCTGTTTCAGGAGACTCAAATTGAGCTCCTTATTATAAAAACTCTACTTAAAGACACAATAAAAGAAGGCCACCACTGAAATCTGGACAGGAGACGTAGCCCAGGAGGATTGGGTGAACTCCTTATTAATTTGTTGTGTTCTTGTATTTGCTTACTGTGTTTCTCTTACTGTTTTCCAGTGTCTGTGTATTTTGCAATCTTATCGATATGTTGCCTAAGATAACATAGACACACACTAGCACATGAGTCTGTAATACCTCCATTAATTAATTAATTAACTAAGATCACTCACGAGTGATTTTCAAATCATTGAGAGGGAGAGTAAATTACCTCTCAACATGCAACCCTAGAAGAAGTCTCAGACAATTGTGGAGGAGCCATAATTGGAGAAGCAGAGAGGAGACCAAGTGAAGAGATCCACTCATGCAGATACCTCCATTAGGGGGGAATTTTGATCCAAGTGGGTAGAGGGATCACATGTAGACATACCTCCAGGTGTGAGGTGGTGCAATGTGAAGTGATAGTCCCATGAAGATTGAAATTTGGTAGGTTCCATCGAGAGTTTTATCTCATGGATCGTACCTAGCTACGAGAGCCCAAAGTACATAGTAGGGGGAGGAATCAGTGGGATTGATGCAATCAGAGATCAAAGTGACAGAGGCTAGAGAAATCAAATACTGAAGAGCGCAGAGAAGGATTGATAACAGTGCAAAAATGCAGAGTCAGCAGAAGCGCAAAGTTTTCAGTTGACAGAGGCAATAGCAATCACAGACTCTAATGACAGCTGCATCATACTGATTCAGGGTGGATGTTTCTTTTGTTTCTGGAGTTGTTGGAGCAACAACACTAGAGAGAAGTGTTGCATGTATAACATTCCAAAGGTTCATGATCGAGATTGAGGAATTCCTTTCTTGTTGAGAGGGAGTGTTGAAAATAGCAACAAGAATATAAAAATAGAATCCAAAAATTCCAATTTTAATTTGTCCTTGAATTAAAATTATGAATTAAAATCGAATTTAGTCTCCCCAACGGCTTGGAAATAATTAATTGACTCATTATGGATTAATTAGTTGGAGAAATTCAAGTTAGAAGTCTTTCTGAAGTCATGCAAGAGTTATCCCTTAAATTAAGGAGATAAGCCTTTAATTAAGGAGATAAGATTGAGTTATATTTGAGTTGTAATTAGTTGGCTCAATTTACTTATTTAAGTCTGGTTAAATTATTTCCAAAATGTTTGAGGAGCTAATTGTGAGTTATCAGTCAATTGATGCATGCATGCACTCAACTAGTGTACTCTAGATAACTAAAGATTCACTCATCCGTAACTCATGCATGTCTATTCAGAGAAAGACCCAGTTGAGATTAAAGAGAAGGACAGTGTACTATCAGTTGCATGTAGTTACCTATCAAGAAAACTCATGCATGCAATCAAGGCAAGGTTCCTTTAGGATTGCGTAGTTCTGACAGGGTGTGTGATCAGTTTTCCACTTGGTTGGAGGAGATCATCCCAGAGGAACAGCGCAAGGAAATAGGAGCTTGGAGGGTAGAGGAGAAGTCTTGAGAGAAGCTTTGATTTTCTCTGAGCATCTGTGAGGGTTGTACTGAGATCTGGCTAGTTGTGAGAGCTAAGGCTTTGTGTAATTCTGATGTATTTCCACCTTGTATGATAATACAAATAGTGGGGTTTTTTAGCTGAGGCTTTCCCCAAAGTATTTTCATGTGTATTGTGCATTGATTCTTCTTCTTCTAGTTGTATTGTGCATTGAGCTTTCGTAAATTGATAGTAGAAGTAGGTTATAGTATTTTTCTTTAGTTATATTGCATTATCGGGTTAACCTACAGTCAGATTTTCTACAGATGTCTCAAAGCAATATTTGTAGAGAATTTGCATAATTTCTACAGGATGTGTATGCTTGTGTTGATTTATATGGATGTTGGTATGGTTTGTTAAAGGCTGCTCTCATATAATGGATGTAAAGTTAAAATTAGCCTTGATACTGATTCACGCCCCTCTCAGTATTAACATTATTTCCAAAAACTTTGGAAAGTGATGGATTGATGCTCATGTGCATATTGTTGCATACACTTGACGTTGCTCATGGTAACATATTATGATGGTGTTGCATGTGATGATTGTATGGTTGCCTTATGTTGGCATCTTGTTGCTTGTTGCTTCAAGTGTTTGATGGTTGGAATGCTTCTCTCAATGTTGATGAATATATATGTTGCTTGCTTATTTTATGGAGGCACGGATTATCATTGATATGTATTATATTTCAGCTGTGTAGAGATGTATTGCTCCAGTGTTTGTGCTTCAATTATCAATTCCTTATCAGAGGGAGTTAACCCTTTTCTAATGATGTCAAAGGGGGAGATATAGAGGATGATTGGTATGGATTTTGGGTATGGTTTCCCTCAATTCCAAAAGGGGGTATTGTTGGAATTCTATTGTTCAAGGTTCCAGCTAGTTGATGTTGGAATTAGTTCATGATGGAAACTAGCTCATCTTGGCATTGATGTCAACCCTTGTAGTCTAGCTGATATATGTATGCCTTCATTGTAGCATGGTTGTAGCTAGTTGATGTTGGCATTTAGATGATTGTGTTGGAATTGATGTCAACCTTGTGATGTATAGATGGACAAATTATAGCATTGGTATGGTTAATGATCAGTTGGCACAATGTTGAGTTAGAAACTAGATCTTCATGCTTATGCTCATGGAAATGACTTGTTGTGGTGCGATGGCCTTATATTGACGACGGAGATATGCTATAGAGAATTGCAAGTCTGTCATAGGTGTTGCAACTTGTTCATATATTTGCTAGAAAGTGGAGGACTTGTTGGCACTCTTGTCAACCTTATTTGTTGGCCTTCTAGTTCAATTTGGCAGCGACACTTGGAAGACATGTTTGATCCACTTGCAAATATGTCATAGGTTTGGAGGCTTGTATAAATGTTGGAGAAGGTGATCCAACAAGTGGCAGAGGTCCTGAGCTAAAGCCATCATGTTTTTCTTCATCCTTATCCCCATTCGCATGGAGCCAAGCCTATGGGAGTGAATGAAAGGCTCCAGTTGCTGGCAGAAAGACCTATGGGAGCGATTGAAGGTTCCAGTCAATTTCAACCAGTGTTATGCATGCGACTGAGGACTTTCACAAGATTTTCTTTGCATTCCTTGCATAAATTGGAAGAATAATAGTAAGGAAATTCTTAGAGGTTTCCAGAAAAGTTGTAAAGGTCGAAAATGGTTTGCAAAGGTCGTCTAATGATGTGAACTCATTTAATGCATAAGTAGTGATGTTAGTGGATTAATTTGGTCCAATTTGTGCACCCTTGATCCCAGCCCCAAGCTCAATTTTTCCTTGCATGTTTTATATCCATTACTTGGGAGTTGTGTGTGTGTAGATGTTGAGTGTATGTGAATGAGTGAAGGTTGCATTGAGGAAATAGGCTTCATACCTAGTTGTGAGAAGAATTGATTTAGTATATGACTATTAATGGTTGCACGGTGAGAAAAATGAAACATGTTGTAGAATAGATCAGATTTGATGTTGCTGGAGTAGAGATTGTTTTGAGATGTTTTGTATGTTGTTGGATACTGTTTTTGTTGGTGACTCTCACATTTTTTTTTGCATGAGCTCCTGATGCACTTGGCACATAGTCATAGTGTCTTATGATGTTAATTATATTATGCAACATTATATTGATGTGAGGGTTTGATAGTATTCAGATTTGATGTGGCCATTATTTTGATAGAGTTGAGATCACATATTGTGGTATTATTTTGTTGATATGATGATGTCTTGTTGCTAGAGGTCGTATTATAGAGTTGAATCAATTTGGGCATAAAGTCTTGGGATCTAGTTTGAAAATATATGAAAGGAATTCCATATAGATTAGAGGAGCAGTGACTTCAATAGTTGTGGAGAAGTGATTGCAAAGTTTCAGGGGAAGTAACAATTTCTCAATCCAATGGTAGTTGGATAGTCCAATGAGAATTGGTGAGGATCGATTGATCATGGTGGCTTTCAGCAGATGGTAGTTTGTAGATCCATGGAGAACATAGTATTTCGAGCTTATCAGTAGAATCGAGTCTCTGAGATGATCATAGTCAGTTGATTGTATATGAGGTCGAATCTCCATGTTGATGGGAGTTAGCAAATCTATGTAAAAGACATATTTTTCTTAATAGAAGATTTAGAGCAACATAATAGCAACAAGGGTGGTTTTTTTCCTAGTGAATATTTTTCCACCATATATCGTGTGTCTCTTGTGTGGATGTGTTTTTGATGTGTTGATTATTGTTTTGCTCATGGTTATCTTATTTTAGCTGCTTATATGGTTTATACGCATGAGATAATCTAATGTATTATTGGTTAATATATGTGATTCAGTAGAGAATTTTAAAATGGTAAAAGAAATTAAGTCACGCTACTGATTCACCCCCCCCCTTTAGTAGTGCTAAAAGGTTTCCAACTCAAGAAACCACTGAAGACAAAACATAGATCCCATGGAGATTTATAACATAGCTTGATGTAGTATTTAAAATTAACAACTACTACAAACCATGACTAGCACAATAAATATGACAATCATACTGCTTATTGGATCCTTATAACACGCCTTCTTGTGGTATCTACAAAAACATCCACATATACATATACATATACTAAAACTAATATGCTCAAACTAGCAAATAATGAAGGATACATAGCCTGCATCTGATCAACCATCTCCCATGTAGCTTCATTAGGCCCAAAGTGTTGCTACTGCACTTTAACCTGCTCGATTTCTTTGTTCTGGAGCATGAGTTGTTTCCACTACAATATGCATTGTGATTCTGACTTGAATTATTCCTTTGGATCGACCTACAATATATACCAATCAATCACATGATGAAAATCCTAGGCATACTTCTTAAGCAATGAAACACATAAAACATGATGGAATTTCACTATCAGAGGTAGTTCAAGTCTGTAGGCCATTGGTCCAATGCTCTCAAGGATCTCAAAGGGCCCGCAATATCGAGGTGCCATCTTGGCACATGTTCCAATCCTCAAGGATATCCTCTTAGGCTTGATGCGCAAGCATACATGTTCCCGAACCTGAAACTCCTTAAATAGCCTATGCTAATCTACATAACTCTTCTACCTATCTTGTGGTGCCTTCAAATTCCTTTTAATAACCTACATTTCATGCTCCATCTCTACCAACATATTTGGTCTAATCAACACCCTGTTCATTGGATCACTCCAATTGATAGGAGTATTACAACCTGCCCATAAAGTGCCTCAAATAGACTCATCTTCAAGGACTCTTGATACTCATTGTTATAAGAAAACTCAACCAGTGGAAGATACTCTTCCCAGTTCTGTTGTTGATGCGTGACATACATCCTCAACATGTCCTCAAGAATATTGTTGACCCTATCTGTCTGTCCATCTCTCTGTGGATGATAAGCTGTAATGAAGGTCAAATTTGTCCCTAAACATGCAAACAACTCTTCCCAAAACATAAAAGTGAACTTAGCATCTTTGTTAGATACAATCTTCTTGGGAACACCATGCAATTTCACTATCTCTCAAATCAAAATATGAGCCACCTCACTAGCTAAATTCATAGACTTAACTACAATGAAGTGAACTACCTTACTTAACTTGTCAACCACAACCATGATCGAATCATGTTGCTTCTATGTCCTCGACAAACCTGTAATGAAATCCATGGAAGTGACCTCCCATTTCCACTTTGGAATTGGAATCGGGTGCAATAAACCACCTGGATGCTTACACTCTGCTTTTACCTATTGACAGTATAAAAATATCGCAATAAACTCAACCACTTATTTCTTCAAGTTCAGCCAATGGTAGAACTTCTTAATTGTTGTCAATGTCTTTTGATATCCTAGGTGACCTGAATATGACTTAACATGAAACTCCCTCAAGATAAGCTTCTTGAGCTCACTATCATCTGACACATAAATCATGTTCCTAAGTCTGACCAAGCCATCTTCCGTGAGGTGCCACTCCTCATCCCCATCACCTTCTCCTTGTTGATGAAACCTATGCCTCAACTATTGATACGTCATCATGTTGTCCTTCCTGCAATATCTACTCCTACAAGTATCTCCCATAAGAACTCACTGATGCAATATGATTCACCTGCACTCTTCTACTAAGATCATCTACAACCCTATTCGTTTTTCCCTTATTGTACCTAATCTCGAAGTCAAATTCATTGAGAGTAGTTAACCACCTAGCTTACCTAACATTCAGATCAAGTTGATTAAATAAGTACCTCATCCCACTGTGTTCACTCATCAAGATGAACCTCCTACCAAGAAGATAATGTCTCCACATCTTCAAGGTACAAATAATAGCTGCTAACTCAAGGTCATGATTCACATAGTTCTAATCGTGCTCATTCAACTTCCTGGACTCATAGCATACTACATGTCCTTACTGAATCATAACTCCATCAAGTCCTCTCTTGCAAGCATATGTACATACCACAAAATCTTTGTCTTGATCTGCAATCTTCGAGACCAAGTTATTTGTAACCAAATGCTTCAGCTACTCAAAACTAGTTGCACACTCTTCAATCCATTCAAACTTCTTTCCTTTTTGTTGCAAAGATGTAAGAGGATAGGAAATCTGTGAGAAGAACTTGATGAACCCCCTATAGAAACCTACTAATCCCATGAATGATCTAACCTCATCCACATTCCTAGGAGATACCCACTCCATGATATCTTTGGTCTTTTTCGGGTCCACTATTATTCCTTCCTTGGAAACAACATGTCCCAAGTAATGAACTTTTTTCTAGAAGAAACTGCACTTATTAAGTTTGGCATACAATTGATTCTCTCTCAACAATTTTAACACTATTGTTAGGTTCTCTTCATGCTCATCATCATTCTTAGAATATATCAATATGTCATCAATGAATATTATCACAAACTTTTCCAGATAAGGATGCAACACACTATTCATCAAACACATGCAAGTAGCTGGAACATTAGTAAGACCAAAAGGAACTACTACAAACTCATAATGACCATACTTGGTATGGAATGTAGTTTTGTAGGTGTCCTCTTCTTTGATGTGTACTTGATGATATCATGATCTCAAGTCAATCTTCAAGAACACTACTACTCCCTTCAACTGATAAAAAAATTCATTAATCTACGGTAAAGGATACTTTTTTTTTATTGTCACCTTGTTAAACTTCTTGTAATCAATGCATAACCTAATAGTATGATCCTTCTTCTTTACAAACAACATTGGTGCACCCCAAGGTGACACACTTGGCCTTTTGTATCCCTTATCAAGAATTTCCTTAAGCTGCAACTTCAGTTCCGCCAATTCTAGAGTGCTCATCATGTACAATGCCTTCGATGCTGGTGCTACTCCCGACATCAACTCAATAGAAAACTCCACTTCCCTATGGGGTGGTAACTCTAAAACATTTACTGGAAATACATCCTAAAACTATTGCAAAACTGGATACCTATTCAATACTTTAGCATCCTCAACATCCATCCTTTTGTCACTAGAAATATGAACTGCAAACAATACACATCCTTTCTTACTAATATGCTTTTCCTGAATAGTTGTAACCATTCACACTAATGTAGGCTTCTTCTTACCCTATTATATTCTCCTCTCTTCATCTTCATATAAGCACTCAATAGCCTTATCATAGTAATCTACCTTAGTCATGTGAATGTACAACTGATCCGTACCCAACAACATAATGTATGACCCAAACAAAAGCACATTTAGATGTGTTGATGTAGACATATCGTTCAACTCAAATTCACAAGATCTCACCCAATGATGAACTCTTTTCTTGGTACCTGTACCCAACTACACAAACCAAGATTCTGCATGTACTTCTTTATTCAAGCAACACTTATCCACCAAGTAGGGACTGATAGAACTATAGTTAGATCTAAGGTTAATCAAAATAGAAACAACTTTATCACAATTATTAACTTCCATCTCAATAATAGATGCATGATGATCAACTTTCCTATTATCCAATGTTGCATAAATCCGAGGAATACTCTGTCCAACATCCCCAACTATCTGTGCCTACTGAGAACTGAAAATCTGAGGTCTGCCACCCTGATGTTGTGGGTAATCTCTCCCACGATGATTCTTTCCACAAATCCAACATTGCAAAGGCTTCCTGTCATCACCCTTTTTCTACTCCTCAAACTTAATCTCTGCCCTCTATCAACTACATTGAATTTCTTGTACAATGCTACATTCTCCTTGTTACCCACATCCTAGGGTCTTCCTTTCTTCTTATCCCATTTTCCCTTAGTCTTGTCATTGCCTTTCCAACCATGCTTAGGCTTCGACTTATGCTTATACTTCTCACAACAATGTTTCAACTTTCCAATTACTTCCTCCAACATTCGGGGCTCGTTGTACTCAATATGATCCTTAAATTCTAATGGAAATCCACTAACGAACCTTTGAACCTTCATTTTCTCATCCTTATGATATGGTACATACCTCAACAAATCCAAAAACTTAGTCGTATACTCGTCATTTGTCATAAATCCCATATTCAACTCATATAACTCCTTAGCCTTACCGTCATAATATCTCTCTAAGAAGTACTTCTTTCTGAAGAGCCTTTTGAACTCATGCCTACTCAACTCATTTTTCTTGATACCTCTGACATGCTTCACATCCTCCCAATAAATTTTTTCTTTTCCCTTGAGACTGAAAATAACTATCCTGGCTTTCATATTCTATGTATCGTCATCCACCTCCAAGACTTCTTCATCCCAAGCAACCATGGTTCTGCATCTTCTATTTTCTTCAACTCTCCATCAATGTAGGAGGCTTGAATTTCTTGAACTCATCCAACAAGTATCACTTTTCACTCCTTTTGTAAGGATGATAACGATGATGACCATGTTGCCTATCTGAACCAAAATGAAAATAGAACCCACAACTACTACCTCTCATGTCAAGTGTATCCATCCATCTACCACCTCTGACTGTGTCATCCATGTTTGACCTATGTCCTACATGAGACCTACTACCATATACCCCATTAGTCCTTTCCTGATGTCCATAATTGATATGTGGTTGTCCCTGTCTTTGCAATTTGATAAGCTTTGAAGAATCATTGCATTGACCTCTGCTTGCTTTTCCTATGCCCTAGAAAGTATTTCCTGTGACTGAATGTTTCTGTCATTATCTACTTTGTAACTCCTAAATTTCTCAAGGTGTTTTCTATGTCGGGAGAGTACTAATATCTGTGTTGCTCGCTTGATATATAAAGAGAGTCACGTGAACTGTAATCCACCATTTTTCTTTTCCATCTCTAGTCTTCTACTTCCTATAAAGATGTCATGTTATATAACCAAATATAAACATAATACGACATACCTCAGTGAAGCTCAAGGGAGGCTATCTTGTTTGCACATTCAATCCGTATTAGCACAACATGTGTATATATAATGAAATCGATATATCAATCGTCTCAACATCAACCTCGTGACAACATAAGGCCAGAACAATGACCATCACAATGCATGCATAACCCACACAACGACAACTAACATGCATGCATAATAATCAATCCACCTATCCAGTTCAAGTGTTTGAACCTAAAAGCTTTGATACCACTCTATGGTATCAGATATCACCCAAAGAGAACAAAACTCGCTCTAATACAAATTTGTAACCACCCCTTCCCAGATTTACCCAATTTAATCGGCTTGTCAGGGTAAACATGAGACAAAGAGTTACTATGACATGACCCAACCTCCCAACTCTAGTTAAGGAAGTGGGGCCTACAAACTGAACACAAACTGACAACTCACAACTTCCCCTAGGGCTACAGGACACTCAGAGACCAAGGGACCACCCGAGGTGACCACACCCTAGTTCAGGATCTTTTCACTGACCTAGACTCCCAACCACATGCATGATAAGGCATGGGTGTGGTTATAGGCCTCCAACTGCATGCACAACATTGCCTCCATGTGGTTATGGCCCAACTTGCCTAGTTTAGAGGGTGCGGTCCTAGGATTTGAGCCACAATTCTAGGCTAGCCTCCAAACCATTGCCCAAAACTTCCTGAGACTTTCCAGAATCATAATAGACATGAAAACAAAGCTAAAAAAACAAACTCAAATCAGAAACTTGATCTAGAATTCCTAGACCACACTATACATTTCGTTAAACACATGGTAGACATGTAAGCTACAGGTCATGAATGCATATTTGATCATATTAGTTTGAGATTCATCTGAGAATCACCAAGAAGGCTCTATTCCCTCTCCACATAGCTTGAACAACACTTATTAGTCCATACATTCATCAACCAATCAATAAATAAACAATTCATGACATGATCCATGAATTCGTTCTTGGTGTATTTTTTGGCTTTGAGAGCGTTAGACTAGTCTTTTCTAACCAACATCCATACTTAGTGTATTGTTTGGTGTTGAAAGCATTAGATTAGTCATTTCTAACCAACATCCATATATTTTTTCTAGAATATTTCATTCCCTAGAATTTTTTGGCATTTTTTCTCAAAAATTATTAGTAGAAAAGTTCTTGCATCACAGATCAAACCAAAAGGATACAAAACAATAGACACACTTCTATGTACAAGGTACAATCACAACTCAATCAAAACAATCATGTCAATGTGTGCCTATTTTGGACACAAGAAAATGATTCCCGTACATGAACCCATGGAGGAGTTGAGGTACCATACGGTGTGCCATGATGGGGCCATGCCATACAAATTTTAACTATGAGACTCCTAAATATTGATGATAACAAGGAAAACCTAGAATCATAGTGTTATTAGGAATAACCAGAGGACATAAAAAATGAGTGGTCTTGTGAGCTACTGTGGCTCCATGACAAGGACTATGAAGACATAAAGGGGTGACAAGAAACTCATTGAATGATGGATGTGTGTTGGACAATTCACTGGAAAGTTCAACATTAGAAACCAAAAACGTTACTTGGTCCAAGGGTGACACTTCCAAGGATGGCTGAGAAAATGCCCCCTAGGTTAATTCGAGATTTAGTTTACCAATCTCTACTTTTTCCCATTTGGGGAGACTAGAGGTATCAAGACGCATAATCTCCCTAGGATTGTCAATAGGTGAATCCATGACCTCCATGGTGAATTTTTCCAAAGGAAATTTGTCATTAGGGAGTCATGTTCAATAGGCAGAGTGACAACCCATGTGGTAAAATGATCTTAGTCATATTCCAAGGGATCTACCCCTCTAATAGTAGTCAATAAGGATTTGTGCTACATGAGGCAGGACTGAAAATCCTCTAAGGAAGATATGACACATGATGCTTCAACTAACTCTTCAATAATACTATAATGTTTGGAAGCCCGTGCATCAAGATTGTTTGTTGACTTTTGGACTACACCGTTAGGTGGGTGATATATCAGTTCCATAGGCTTATCTGATGTGAGAGATCTAGTGGAAGCGAAAGGGGTGGTTAAGTCCTTAGAAGTAGAACTTGACTCAGGAGGGTCATATGATTTTTCTCTCGTGGTAAAATAAATGTGAGAATTAACATGAGGACCTACGCATTGTTATTAGGACCATATTACCATTTCCCCGCATTACCCATAGGAGGGGGTGGAGAATATTGTACAACCATTTGTTGTTATGGCAACACTTTTGATGGATTTTACTCATTGTTAACTAGATTTATTATTTCTTTATGACTAAAGTTGAAAAGTGGAAATACAAAATATTTAATAAATGAGTAAATATTATTTCAAGGGTGTTACCAAGCATATTGCTTGAGGTTGTATATGAGACAAGTATATATTGCTAGAAGAATAGAGATTGAAAGATAAAAAGTGTAGCAATAGGCATCAACATATAACATGAAAAATTTCAAACATTTTTCAATAGGAATTAACCACTAAAGGGAAATAAACATTGTCCATACAACATACGTGGGGAAAATATTTGTTTTGTAGGTGTTGTATTGCAGTGGCTTGGGAGCTTATACATGGACCATGAACATTATCTTACATCTCTTTTAGGCCCTCAAGGACTAGTTTTCATCCTTGAAAAATGTTCAAGGGCCTAAGAACCATCCCTTAGATGGTCTCCATGAGCATCACTAGGCCAACTATTCACCTTAGAGGCATTGGGGGGTGGTTTTGTACCATGTGCATAGTCTGTATTATTACTGAGCCTTAAAAACCACTCGTACAAGGCCCTAGGATGATAATGGTGTTTCTCCTTAGATGATGTCCAAGGACCAAAACAAAGCCATCCTTGTGGGGAAAAATTATCCTCACATTAACGCCCATACACCATCTATATAATGATGGAAAATAGTGCTCCCCATCACCTAATTGTGCAAAAAACCCCAACTAACCTAGATGCCATGTCAAACATGTCCTCGATATTAAGATATCACCCTACATTATCCATTCGCTCATGGAGATAGAGGGTTCAAGGACTCTCACTTGATGGTTGGGGACTATAGTCCATCGAGAAGTCAAATGTTGGGCTAACTGTATTAAGGACACCTCGAGGTCAACCAACACTAATGCAATGTATTAGTTGTTGGTACATCAACCTATCAAAATGTCACAATATTGGGTAGTAGACATTAGTAAGTAGGACACTAGTCACCAACAAGAAACCTTGGTATTGATAAAGTAATGATGTGGTGAGTGGACGTGGATCCGGGGATACCACATGTCAATTGTGTGGCAGTTGATTTGACATGGTAACGTCTCATTATGGCGTGGCACCAATGTGGGTCTAGATGACATGGCATACCAATGTGGTAAGGGATGTGGCATGTTGACATGGCAATGGAAGGTTGACTAGGCACCGAGGTAATGTCTAGGTGGTAACCATATAGCGATGATGTGGATGTTGGGCTTTTGGATGTTAATATATCAGCTAATTAGTATCAATGACACTCTTTGGCCTCTTCCGAGAGCCCGATCACTTGATAGCCCGACCATTGGCCTTTCAAGATATCGAGTATTGAGACATTAGGGCTTTAATCTACAAGCTCGTCTGTATGTTAGGTGTAGAGTATCGAGACAGTAAGTATGTATAGAGCATTAAGTGTCCTAGGGGGATAGCGGCTTAGTGATCCGGCAGATGGATAAGGTAGATGATGGAAATTTAACTGTGTTAACTGATGACCGATTGTTTCGTTATGTGAAGACCGAGTAAGCAAGTTTTAAACTAATGTGATATTTCCAAAGTGGTCGATAGTGGATATAATAGCCAAATTAATTGACTAGGTAAGCTATCATGGAAGTTGATATGCCATTTTATAATGGTGACATGTGGGCAAAGGACTTCCACATTCTTGACAAGAAGAAAATAAATATGTATAAGAGAGAAGTTACAATATAAACTTAAATAATACCAAAGGTCAAATAAAGCACCTTTCTGAGACTATACAAAATGAGAATTTGTAAACAAGAAACTAGGATCCCATCTTATTGTTTATATCATTGCTAAAATGAACATGGCCTAATTATTTAATATCTCTTGTAATGGAACCAAAGTTATGTATCACATGAATAGTTATAGGTAAGAATTCCTATAAATGATCTTGATTACTATATCACATATTGAAATCTATAATTTCACAAATAGTTTCATCATCTGTAATAGATCAAATAACTATGACTTTAGGCAACACTTTTGATGGATTTTACTCATCGTTAACTAGATTTGTTATTTCTTTGTCACTCAAGTTGAAAAATGGAAATACAAAATATTTAATAAATGAGAGTCAATATTATTTCAAGGGTGTTACCAAACTTATTGCTTGAGGTTTTATATGAGACAAGTATATATTGCTAGAAAAATATAAATAAAATAGTTAACAAATTCCTAAATTCCTTATTTGAATTAAAAAAAAATCTATACTTTTGATTTTTTTAATAATTACTAAATTTTGTATTTTAAATAAAGAAAAATCTCTTCTTTTTTTCTTTTAATAATTACTAAATTTATTATTTAACATAATTAAAAAAATAGATTTTTCACTACATACATATTGAACTTTTACTTACAATTCTAGGATCCCATCTTATTGTTTATATCATTGCTAAAATGAACATGGCCTAATTATTCAATATCTCTTGTAATGGAACCAAAGTTATGTATCACATGAATAGTTATAGGTAAGAATTCCTATAAATGATCTTGATTACTATGTCACATATTGAAATCTTTCATTTCACAAATAATTTCAATCATCTGTAATAGATCAAATAACTATGACTTTAGGCAACACTTTTGATGGATTTTACTCATTGTTAACTAAATTTATTATTTCTTTGTCACTGAAGTTGAAAAGTGGAAATAAAAAATATTTAATAAATGTGAGTAAAGATTATTTCAAGGGTGTTACCAAACTTATTGCATGAGGTTTTATATGAGACAAGTATATATTGCTAGAAAAATAGAGATAAAAAATAATTAACAAATTCTTAAATTCCTTATTTTAATAAAAAAATTCTCTACTTTTAATTTTTTTAATAATTACTAAATTTTGTATTTGAACTAATTCCTTATTTGAAATAAGGAAAAATCTATTTTTTTCCTTTTAATAATTACTAAGATTATATATATATATATAATATATATATATAAATATATAATATTATTATATATATAATAATATATATATATATATTAAAAAATAGATTTTTCATTACATGCGTATTGAAATTTTACTTACAATTCGATCCAATACTATTTTTTCCATATATAAAAAATATACATGACTTTTTAAAATTTCAAATTTTTCATTCATATCATGTGACCAATACACGATATCTATCTACGTGCACGTTTTTGTTAGTAAATATAGGCTATTGAACTAGGTGAAAGTAGTTAGTAAACTAAGTGTTGATTCCCACTCCATCTAATATATAATCTGATCTCATCAGACAGTTCAGGCTCTAATGAATTAATAAATATGGCAGTTCTAAGCTGGTAAATTTACTTCCATTAATGCACCCAGCGAATCCTTAAAATCAATAAGGTACGGAAGTTTACAAATTCACAAGCACGATATTTACATACACGATTCTGTCTGATTTTCAGAAGAACAAATTTTCAAATTTAGAAGCGGCACAAGTTTTTGGTTCAGATTTTTCCCTTTTGGAAGTGAGAGTTCATGCAAAATACAGGTTTTTTCCTACTTCTGATTGTAATTTTGATTACCTTTGTGCACTTTTTTTAAATAGTTTCTGCCATGTCTTTTTAATATACTCTCTTTTTCTATTAATGAAAAATACTTTTACACAGAATTTATCCATCCTGGGTTGTAAGTATTTGCAATTTGCTTAGTTGATATAGGTTGGTTTGATGCTTTGTTCAGTCCTATTAGTTGATACGCATGCAGATAGCCTCCTGGATTGTGCTGGAAAGTTGTGCAGTTTAGAGAGACTGGGCAATGAGACAGGATTTGGAATCATTACGGGCTTGATTTTGTGCTGTGGTTTTAGAATTTCCTTGTTTTATGCTTTCATTCAATAACAAATTTTGGTTTGAAACTGAGCAACAGTGGGTATTTCCTCCCTCACTTTTTCTCCTGACAATTTCAAAGAGTCCTCAAAAATATTTAGGGCATCAGCTACAGCGTCCCAGTCATCCAAGTTTCCATCCTCATCCTCACTTACAAACCCTGAATAGCTACTGTTACAAGCACGATATTTACCAATTGATCTATTGAGTTGTGGGATCAATAAATGATAGCAATGACATAAAATATAGGAGTGAAAGAAAGGTCCACCAAGTGGGTATTAGATGCTTACTTGAAGATCACCCTGCTTCTGGGACGCTCCTAATTGATCTCCATATTTGTTTGAGGTGTGTAATCCATCGCCTATCTACCTACAGAATTCAAGTATTCAAAAAGATGGCCTATGATATAGACAGGGATGCATCTACACAAAACAACGTATAGAGTAAGGCCACTGAGACCCTTCATCTGAAAAAAGCATACTGAGACCCTCAGAGGTTAATGTTTGACTCGTGGTTTTTGTTTTTGACTCTCTGTTTAGCCAGTGGCTTTTTGTTAGTATTTGGATGGTTTGTAGAACTGCCCAGTTTTGACAGCTTATTTTGTAATCTTTTACCGATTGATAAAATTTCAACTTGATAGAGTTGTGGGTAGGAATAGAATCATACTAAATGAATGTGAACAAGGTGCTAAGTGATTGTTTTGATTTTGCTAATTTTTTTTGGAACTAGTTTAAGTTTCATCTTTTCTCCAAAATATGAGCAATCAGAATTATTCCCCTTAGCTTGCTCTGAAATTGGGTATTTTCAACAATTTTCAGAAATTTGCCCCAATTTTTACATAGATCCGAACTCTATATTTCTATAAAGTCCTCAACAACCTCTTCAGTTCAACCCTATACTCTATCAGAAGACACCATTCAAGCAAATTTAAACCAAGAATTTTCAATTACGGTTCTATATAGTTCTTCTTCCTCATTGACATTTTATTAAACAATTAGCCTACAAACTGCATTTTACTCAATTTTCCTACTTTTTTTTAACAATATTTCTTATTTAACTTGTCCATGTACTCTAGCTATGTTTCAATTTGAAAATTAGAGCCAAATGGAGGCTTCCACACATTTTTTCAAATTCTTCTCATGGAGTCAAACATGTCATATACAACTGTAAATTTTTTTTGTAAAATCTTGGTTTCAACCAATGTAGCCCCAGTGTTGCAACCAACAGCTTCGCTACCAGATTGTAACATACCCAACTTTGTACTCTGTTAAGTATATGACATGCTTCTTGAGACCACTAAATTTCAAATTTTTGATCTGACACCATCTCTAAAATCACACTTTTTGATACCTTTCCTTATTGTCTTACTGTTAGTTGACCAACATACAAATAGTCAGATTAAAAGTTGGAAGTTGGATCCTCTTGGAGCGTATATCTGGATCCACTTTACTTTGTGGATTGGTTAAAAGAAAATCATTGGCAAATAGGTCAAAGAGATACACCCTCATTGATTAGATATGGGAACTCTCTACATATTGAAAGAAATAATAGCAATGTCATCCAATTTATAGTTAAATACCTACCAACTTATTTTTATTACTAGCAAAACAATTTAAAGTTAAAATAGTTGCTTTTATACATGTGATCATGGGGTTTTGAAAAGGAAATTGATTAAATCATGAATGAAACCTTATGCTCGGATAGACATGTTGCATGCAAACATCAAGCATATCTTTCTTCTTTTAAATTAATCTAAATTTCCGAAGAAAATAAATCTGTAATTTTTTTATCTATACAGACAAAATAGAGCAGTATCTAACAACAAAATCTGCACCTAAAAATAGGTGGAAACTTGCACAGCTACTAAAAATAGCACATCTACCTATAGACATGTCTACAAATAGAAAATTGCTTAGAACCAGAAAAACAACTTCATCCTCCTGAAATGGAATTTGTACACTTGCATGCACACTGCACCTGCTAAAAATATGAACTTCTAAATTTAGAAAAGCAGTGTCTACGAAGACAAAACTGATATTTCCCACAAATTTGCATGCATGTGATTTCTAAAAATAGAAAGTGTGTGAAATAAATATATTGTCTTGAAGAGCACAAAATATCATGCATGCCAATGAATCTGTGTGTATAGATGCATTGAAAAGTTAATTTCACCTTCAAATTCTATGCATTCATTGAATTTAAGAGTGATGATGGTTCTGTTATGTGAGTGGAGTCACAGATTAGTAGGCCAAATTCATGTTTGTTTCAAATGCATCATTGAAGCCAGTGAGCACTAAACAGTAAGAATAATGTGTTTTGTGAGTGGAGTCACAGATTAGTAGGCCAAATGCATCGTTCAAGCTAGTGAGCACATGATTGTTGAACACAAGGAAGCAAGAATCTTAACATTTGAACAATATTAGCAAAATTAAGACCCGAGCCATCACTGCCTTCGATGAATTCCTTGCCTGTGTCACTCAGGAAATGAAAACAAGGTTGTTGGTGATCAAGATTCTGGCTAGAAGGAGAAGCAACCTGATGTGCATGTATATCCATAGATTCTTTGCTATATTGTCTATTAGATTTTGATATTTCACTGAGCACCTCATTGTCCTATGCTTGTACCATTAACCACACACAGTACACATTGAGGTACATTTTCACTACATCAAGGAACATGTGATAAATAAGGAAGCCGGGTTGCCATATTGTCCTGTTTTTCTGCAGATTGTAGATGTCCTTACAAAGACTTTGTGGGATAAATACGATATCTCAGGTTAGGCAACTTGGAGTTATAGTCAATGAGGTGGGAATTAAGGGGTGTTAAGAGTTATAAGTGTTCATTCTTCACATTCTTTCACATTATTATGATTATTCTTGTCATTGTACTCCTTTCCCTGGTTTGTATCCAAGTTTCATGTGAACTAGTCATTTTGTATTTGTAAGAGTTGTTTCATGTAGTGTTTTTCTTCTCTAGAGGAACACTGTAATGAAAAGTTGTTAAGTTGCATTCTGAATTCAAACTATGTTTGTGATAATGTTAGTGCTTAAGAGTATGATTGATCATTTGTGTGTTTTTTATTACTTTTTAGCATCTATTTCTCATTTTTCTAGTTTGATGACATGGTTTGGCCATCAAGATTTGGCTGTATCAGTGATTGAGATTCTTATTCTCGCACATTTCGAATTCATTAAACAACGGAAGTCTATGTTTAATAGTTGTGGTATCTGCTCAATGATAAATAGAAATATGTGGCAAGGTTGAAATTGATAATAGTCTTGTAATGTTTATAAGAGGCAGGGGCAAGGACATTTATGTGCACTCTCATGTATCCAAATAGAGCAGTATCTAACAATAGAATTTGCACCTAAAAATAGGAGGAAACTTGCACAGCTACTAAAAATAGCACATCTACGTATAGACATGTCTACAAATAGAAAATTGCTCAGAACCAGAAACTAGTCCAACTTCTAGCTGATTTCCATAAACTGAATAGAATGTGTTCCTTGCCATATTCAAAAATCAAATTTCTTTCAATGAACCCTAATCTCTCCAATGACTCGTTAGTAACGAAAATTAATTGTGCTTCCTTCACCAACATTTGAATAAAGTATGGATGTCTAGGCACTGTAGCTTGTATTGCCTGCAACACCTCCAGTCTCCTACAATTGTCCAGATAGTAACTTGGCACATAAAAAATTGACCCATGTTCTTGGCGAATGGATTCGTACTCATTTGGATGTGAAACACTCAAAAGCTTGTGCTGGTGTGAGGCAATATACCACTCCCTTTTCATAGGCTTCAATATTTCAAAATCTCTTAGAGCTATTAACACAGAATATGGTATCTTGGGTACCATTATTGTTTTCAAATTTACATCTGCTACAATAGCAGTCATGAATGCCCCATTCTTTCAACATCCGCTTCCTTTCTGAAAAGGGGTGGATTGCAAAGACGTAAGGAAAAGTGATCTCATCACCAGCTTTCATATCCCTCACTGCAATCACGAACATGGAAAACTTATTAGTAAATGTAAATGCCCATACTGCCAAAAGATCTAGGAGCCATTCTTGGTGCCATAATGACTAAAAAAATTACCAACTTATAATAAAAAAGGTGTTAATAAATATACACAATTGGTTGAACATGGAGTGAGAAGAAACATGTCCCATAATGCAATAAATTAAAATTTCAAGAAGATGAAAACCTGTGTGAAAATGGTCAATATTAATACATTTTATGTGAGAGTTAAAATATCATATCTAGCATTTAATACAAACATGTAAAGAATGAAAGTTGCAATTTACCAAAAAGTAAACTAGCTCTACCCCAACTTATCCTTGAGTAACGGATTATGCATAGCTCAGGTTTTCATTACAATAATTAAAAATTTAGAACAAAGCTAGAAGTAATCATAAAATACACCATCCTAAATATGTGCAAGAATTTCAAATTCAGACAAAAACTACAGTTGATCTAGAAAATGACCCACTGGCTAAGAATAAGCATATTTCTGTCCACAATACCATCACTGACATACACAATGAAAACCAAAAATCTTAACATTTTTAAGTGTCCATGAGACTTTAGTTTGTCTAATCAATGATATACATTAAACACTTGATCATGTATAATTGGAACTTGACATTGTAAGTCCTGCAGATTAGCACAAGTTCAGTATTGTACTTATGAAAAGAGAAAATAAGGTGTGGAATGTTAGTAGTTGCGTGCAAGACAAAACTACACTCGCAGTTTCCTACAAAGGATTCCCTTCTAATTTTTACCATTGGACATTGTATCAGCAAAATTATGTATGCAGATCATTTTCTTAAAACTTCAAATTTTAGATAATGTACACATAAAACAGAGAGAAAGAGAGATGATAATAATCAGTGTTGAAAAAATCTACAAATTCTTCTAATATTTCCAATTTTTCCTGAGTTTTTCAGGGTGCCAATGTTTCCAATATTTTCTGAGCTTTCAGTCCAAGTTTATGTGTGTTGATATTTTCCAATGATTTCCAATATCTTCCTCTATATTTCAGATAAGTTTATTTCTAGAGCATTGGCAATATATTCCCTTTGCAAGACTAATAATAATATTAACTTTATTATTTGGAAGGTTCATCCACCCTTGTAGGGTTACATATGTTTTTAGATGTCAATATTGTATTCAATTGCAACTTCATAAAACTAACCTTTCAACTTCCAAACTTACACCTTATATGCCTACCTAAAAAGCCACTGCTTATTACATGTATTAATTTACACAAGTCCTATAAAAAGGTGCCCATCATAATCTATTAGTAATTACCCACCTTAATTCATACATAGTCAGCCAGTAGGACAACAAATAGTTAACTCCTCTATTTCACCCATAGATCCAATTTAAGGCATTGATCTTATTGATTGGGTGAGGTATTCTAAAGGTATCTTCTCATATCCATCAAGGAGGTAGCTGGGCTTAAAGAGTGGGGATTTGGGTGATAGTGGGCCCTCATCTTGTGTGTGTCAATCAGAGTAGGTTGCATGGACCTCAAAAACCCTATTGATTTGATTAGAGACAGGGATAAAACTTTTTAAAGGGAGGGCATGATGTGTACCTCACCACATAAGCTTTTAGACATTACATAATATAAATCAGCTATTTTGTCTGTAAGCTCATAATTTTGTAATAATGTTCTTGTCTTAGGTCTTTATAATACCATATTTTGATATCTGTAAAATGCCATTGTTGTGGAATAAGGGTCTTATCACTTTTATTAGTAACAATAGCTTTTGAGTTTTAGGGTTTCCACCTCATTTGGTATAAAGAGTTCCCTTTCATTTGTAACATTTATCATTTCAGAAATACAATAAAAAAGTTCCTTTGGAGAAGATTTGTCCATTAATATTGATTTGCAAGTACAATCCACCCATTGGGTGTGCAGGGGCCTCCACTAGTTTTGTTCTTTTCGTTTTTCTATCTTTTGAGTTTCACTCTTATCATATTTCTGTTGTTATTTTTAGTTCCTTGGGTAGTTGCAATGATAGATTCTTTTTTGGATACAACCATACTGCATTCGATGTAGTACTTTGACACACACTTGCATCTTTTCTCCTTCATTAGTTTTGCTATATTTTTATGATTAATAACTAGCTAGCAAGAAGTATGAATTTTGAATAAAATGGGATTTTTCTAATCTATTTGTGAGGAGTGTCAGTTTCTGAAATAACAACTTATTTTGCTTTGCAGCTCCTGAAGGACTTCCCAAAGGATTTGGTGTCACTGAAAAGAACCCAGGTGCTTTGCTTTTACATTGGCCAACCTAATCTTTCTCTTCAGCTTGTAGAGCAGGTATTGCTTCCCCTTTCTGTCAAGTATATGTCTAATACACATTCTGAAGACCTTGATGTGGTATATAAGTTTTAGAGACCTATTATATTTATTACTAATCTAATTGAATGGTATTTCAAAAAACATATGGCGTATCTCATAAAATATGCATGATGATTCAATTTTCTCATACGGGTTTTTCTATGGATTTGAAAATTTCTTTGGTGAGAAGTTAAGAAAGATATTCTTTCATTTCCTTCTAGGTTTTTTTATCTACTATGCATGCCAGAAAATAATTAAACAACCAATAGAAGTTAGCCTATAACAGGAGTCAGGACATTTCTCTTACACTTTACCTTTCAATCTGAAAATTATATGTTCAGAAGAGTCTGAGATTTTCTATTCATAGATTCTGACTTATCAAGGAAGGTTTTCCCAGCCAATCAAGGTGAAAACTATATATATGGAATGGTTTCATTTTCTTTACTGGAGGTTGGGTGAATGGGGGATGTAGAATTGGCTTCAAGGAAAGGCTTGACAATTAAAAGTGATGACCCATGGTCTCAGCATGCAGTGTGTGCCACAAAACAACAGACACTTAGCATGTTGTATTTTAAATTTTTATCCAAGATTGATGGCTTATTTTTTGCATTGCATTTGACAAATAGTATTTTGTTTTGGTTGGGGGCACCTACATTATTTGTGTTAATCATTTTACAACATGTCTTTGATCTCCATTAGTTTTTGGTACAGCTATGTCATGTGTTTCAGCATGAATGTTGCTTTAAGGAGGCATTCCAATTTATGAAAACATGTTTGGATTCATGGAATGCTTTCTGTTCATTCATGTGAAGTAGTCTTTTCCCTCTTTTATCAATGTTCAGTGATCCATACATTACAGATGGTAGGTAGTTTGCAAAGTGGGTTTGATCATGCATTGACATATTTTAGGGTGCCAAGTATACTCACAATTGGTGGCATCTAGAGTTATGTTGCTTGGAAGGCCATGCACATTTGAGTAAAGTGCTCCATATATATGACTCCCATATCTTGGCTTCTTTACAAAGAGAGAATGTTGATCCTTCACACATCATGATTACTATAACCTTTCTCCATTTTTGCTAAACTAGGAGAGTGACCTGGTCTAAGATATTCTTAAGATTACTTGCTCTTGGTTTTCATTTGCAATCGGTTGTCTTTTGGGTTCTCAGGTTTACTTGAATGCTCTAGGGATGCCGTTGAATATTCATGTGCATGGACATTCTGGTATTATTGATGATAGAATGAGATATCTTTCATATGACCTTCTGGATCAAGTGAGTACTTACAATCATGATATACATATTGGAAATGCATGGTCCAAAAGGTTTATGCTGATGTCTGATAAGTTAATTGCTTCACCTTGTCCTATCTTATTATGAATAAATGTGATTTAAAACACTAAATGAGATTATGACTATAACAAACATTTACCTATGCATATTTGACTTCATGATTTATATATTAGACCAAACAATCAAATGGGATTAACATGTAAATATCAGAAAGAATTATATAGCCATACATGACAGTCACCAAAGAAAGGGGATTTTTAGAAACATGGGAAAAATAGATTATAAATGGATGAAAAGACTATTGTTTGAGTGAGAAGTTAAGAATGATTTAAGTGTTGCAACCCCAAAACCTCAGTCAATATTGAATTGACATCATGAAGTAAGAAGAGTTAGCAGAGCACATCTAGAAAAGCATAAATATTTACATAAGAAAGACACGTTATTCAAGATAAGAAAGGATGAATCAGACCCAAAATGCAGCTTGCAATGAATTATGATCAAGGCTGGCATCAAATCACAGTGCTGAAATTGAGATGACCAGGGAAGGAGCTCCAGTCACTGGACAATGTAAAACATGGCTAACAACCATGGATGCAACTTCTAAAGTGAATATGATTAGAATACATTTCCACATCATACGTTTATGAACACCCAACTACCAAAGTGATACTAGTAGATCATGAAAAACATTAAATCTAGAGAAGTAATTGCTCTCAAAAGTTTGTGTCTATGCAATATATTAAAATACAAAACACATTTAATAATAAAGGAGACTAGAATCAACTAATAGTTTGAGTTGGTAGCAGGTAGTTCAAGTTTTTTGTTTCTTCTTCTTCTTAGGGGGCTAGGGGGGGGGGATAAATCTGATTTTTGGGGTTTGTGGAAATAATAACAGAAACAAGCTATTGTATTTCCCAATGCAGAATCTCGATGCAGATGGAATGTAGGAATGATTGATAAACCCTGGAAGCAAGTATACTCCACAGAAAATATTGGCCTCTGAAGGTTCATTTTGGTTTGGATACTACACACCTGTATCATATAATCTCACAGAATCAGCTAACTGGAGATCCCAATTAGGCCATTCCTCCTGTAATTTAGTGGCACCTTGTTGTGATTTCCTTTCTTAGTATTGCTCAGGCTAATACAGATGTATATTAGGGGCCGACCTGGAATGATATAAAAGAGCCCACATTCATTTTTGTAAAATTGGGGATCGTTTAGCCTCAATGAAGAGTTTATGATGTAATTCTTGCACTTCAATGTCAGAAAGTCCATCAAATCGATGCATCCCTAATCCACACATCTAAGCTAGAGATGCCTCACAACTAATGTACAACTTCAACCTCAACAACTGTAAAACATCAACCTCGATTAAAGTTGTGACCGTTGTTTCCAAACGTTTGTCATCTCATTACCGGAGCTGGGAAAGATTACTTGGGAATTATGATCATTACGGGAGGGCTCTCAAATACAAAAGATGAACCTAAAATAGGGAAAATAAAAATAGTAAAAGCACAATCGGGCCGCGATAATTTCTTTAAATAGATTAAAACACCATATTTGAGTTCGGAAGACTCCAATTCACGTCACTCGTCAATGCAAAGGTGGAAATAATTGGGTACCTAGTGATTCCACGCGGAGCAATTCGATTCCGCGGTGGGTCTTTAAAGCTGAGACATGAACAACATCCCTAAACTGATATGGTCTAGAGCCTCTCCTTCTTTCATGGTGTCCACAATAGGATTACAGAACAGAACCAGATCTCCTGCCATGCAATCCTGTGTAATAAACAATCCACTATCCAAAAAAGATTCATATGATACCTTGATTTCTATGGGACCTACAAAACCAGAGCTGCAGTGCTCCATTTTCATTCTTGGCTTAGAAAGAAACCGCTTGAATTGCTGGCAGAATTTCAGAATTTTAAATATAAATGGTTGAAATTACATTATAATGCATTTAATATTTATAATATGGATGACCCTTTCCAAATTTATAGCTCCCACTATATATTAAATATTATTCATCAAAATACACTCCCTTAAAGAATGCCAAGAAATCACCACCTAGTAATTTTGAAACCTGATGGGGGTGTCATAATGGGAATTAAATGGATCCTATTGGGTTTGATGTGCCCTCTCACCGCCTCCCTCCTATTCATGCCACCACATCATAGTGAATTTATGGGACCTCGCCTCCCAAGGAGTGTAGAAGAAGCCCTTGGCATGATTTTTTTTTTTTTTTTTTTTGGGCTCATCTACATGAATTGGGTTCACTCCAATATGCTCTTCATCCTTGGCCACTAGCTCAAGATTAGTTAACACTTTGACACCTACTCCTATTGCTTCCCTTGTCCACCATGCACTCACATTCCTATGTGGTTTCTTGGGTGGGTTTCCTTTTGTCTACTTCATTGGTTCCCCCCCTCCCTTAGCGACTTTTTATGATGGAAAGGCTTAGCCCCGAGCTTGTCCTTAGTGCAACTTGCTTAGAAAGTTATCACAACCTATCTTTTTCATAATTGTCTCATGTAGCTTCTCTCCTATCCCTGTGTTAGACTTTATGACATCTTGCTACCTCCAACAACCATGACTCATTAGCGAGCTCTTTAGCAACATGGAAATGGTGGTCATGGAACTTTAGGGGGCTCTCAAGCATGACTGTGAGTAGAATCTCTAGCCTCAAACTTCCATGCTTATAAGCCTCTAGACATTCAAGAGGAAATGGTTATGTGAATGACATATTATGTGTGAGAAATTCTAGTGTTCAAATCTCTCTAATTTACATTTATGTGCTAAAAAGACATACATACACGACTAGAGTTTATAATGATAGCGATTGGAATTGCTCCTATCTAGGTCACACGGGTATGAGTTCTAGTGTTCAAATCTCTCTAATTTACTTTTATGTGCTAAAAAAACATACATACGCCACTAGAATTTATAATGATAATGATTTAAATCAATCCTATCTATGTCACATGAATATGAGATCCTATCTGTATCACATAAGTATGAGATTAACCCATTACCAATTTCTCTAATTTCTCTAGATACCAAAATAAATTACAAATTTTATTAAAAAATTATAATATTTATTTTATTATATTTATAAAATAGAAAATTATGATTCTACGTAAGATATACACAGAGAGATCAAAATGCACACATATAACTAACCATGTTAAATTTCATGTAAAGTACACTATAATTAAGGTTCAACCCATAAGTTTTAGGTGTATAGGTCCGTCATGTAACATCAAATGATGAGTTGCATGGTCCCATGCTTCGAGGATCACCCATTCTTAAAAGTAATTCCTAATATTTTAACCGTACATAGTACCTCTTGCGTATGCAACCTTCTGTATCTCTAGTCATACATCATTTTCTACTACGGCCACTACTCACCTTTTGAGGGTTGTCCAACCAACATATGTGGCTATCTTCTTACTCCAAGCCTTCCGAGTTCTATGCCTAGAGTAATTTTCACTTTTCTAGTACTCTTTCAATGGTTGATCATTTCATAAAATTCTAATAAGATTCCCACTCATAATATAGAGAAATAATCCAAAATAAAAATTTGAAAATAGCCTAATTTTATATCTTTTTAATGCCTAACTACATTTTTTTATGGCCAATTCTATACCATAAGATTTTTTTTGTAAATTATACTAATTCTATTATGGTACAAAAATTCAAAAATTTACAACGAGGCGGACCTCGGATAGCACCATCCTACAGAGATGGATTTTGCAGCAGTATTAACCATGACCAACCATGCATTTTTTCCTTCCCCAAGATTGGGAGACTTGCCTGCTGTTACAAAACTCTGACAAAGAGGAGAAAAGACCTGAAACCCAAATATTTTCCGACATACAGACTCTTAACCATAACCCAGAACCCCCAGACTGACTCAAAACATAGTCCTGGACACTAGATTCCGCCATTGACACCGCATATATAAGCATAGCATAAGAACTGTGGTTGTGCCGCTGTAGACAGCGCACCAACCTTACATATCGAAAGAGTACTGAAGAAGAGGCATGTGATTACCCAACAGAAAAACAAAAGACATTGCCATACCCGTCGCCCGTTAACCGAGAGAACCGGTTCAGTCGTCCACAGAGGTTGATGGCACCTCTTCCACCACTCGGCAAGCATATGGATCCGGCTCGCTTGAATCGGTGTGAGGCGCGTCAGCTTCTGCAGGTGCGCTTGGACCGGCCACTACTCCCGCTGATGCTTTTGCCGCGTGATGCTGCCCCTGTTCTAGAGCTGGAGGCAGAATTGCAGGTCCGACCCTCTGTGCAGGTGACAAGGGAGGCTGTTCCAGAATTGGAGCCAGAGGCCTGTGTTCCGCTGCTGCTGGTCCCTGAGCCTCATGCTCACATTTTTCAATTTTAACAGACACATAGTATGTGTCGGAATCCAGAAGGCAGGGAAAACTGAAGCGGGAGGAGGGATGGAAGCTGTGATGGCAAGCCGGGGCTTGGGCTTGCCCTGGGCTTCTTCCGCGTCGGCGACGAGCACTGTTTGCATCGTCCGACAGCGAGTCAGAGGAAGGAGGGATGGAGGCACGACCTCTCGCCCCTCCCCGAGACCCGCCACGGCGGCAGCTAGCTCGTAGCCTTTCCTTAGGCATTGCAGATCGGGGTGGACACAGAGGAGGCAGGAGCGATGCAGAAAGGAATGGGAATAATGCAGCGGAGGCGTAGAGGCACGGGAAGGCCAGAGGGCATAGGAATTTACAACATAAGGCGCCTGAAATTGCAGGAGGGGATTGCTACAGCAGAACTGAGCAAACCAAAGCGCAGACCAGGGAATGACTGAAGGCCCAGGTAAGAAAGCAGGACGAGGCTTGATCGCAGGCCACCAGCAACTGCAATTGAGCACAGAGAGAGGGGAGGAAAGAGTAGGGAGCCGGTTTGCTGCGTCGCCGCTCCTGTCTCTCGGAACCTGCCACAACACAGAGTTACCAGACCAGTAGTAAACCCAGACAAGCCATAAAAAATACATTACCTCGTTGTAGTCACTGTAATTATAAGGAGAAGACCTGCGGCTTGTCATGTGTGAACCAGAACTCGTCATAAGTTTCCCGAAGGGCGGAAATGCAGACTTCGCGCGAGGAGGGGAGGACATAACAGTTCGAATGCCGCGGAGGAAGTGTCTAGAGGGTGTATTAACTCCGTGAGTTAAATGACGGTGACATGTGGCGAGCCTAGGCTGCCACTTGGCCCAGTGGGAAGCCCGCCCCCATACTGTTATGCCATGCTTGCACCCGCATCCGGGGGGTGAAGATCCTGGAGCACCAATGTGTGGCAGTCCTGTTGAAGTTTTGTGTCCTTTGCATCATGGAGAGAACCTGCGTATTGAGGACCCTGCTGATTCACCCCTTGGTTTGCAAGTCTATTAGCAAATTTGTTAGCTGTGTGCCTAACATGCTTGAAGATGATACTGTTAGGGCGCCGTAGCCTGTCTTCCAATGCTTCTAGTCTGCTGAGAAGTCTCCAGATGGAGGCGATTTTAGCTGCTGAGGACCCTGCTTGGATTCTGATTGCTGCATTGATTAGAATTTTGGAATCTCCTTCTACTTCCAATGGATAGAAGTTGTGGTGATCAGCCATACAAATTCCTTTCCACATTCCTTCCAACTCCGCCATGTTATTGGTATTTGTCCCACTTGAACCATAATAGATGAATGCTACCAATCCCTCTGCATTTCTGATGACTCCTCCAAACCCTAATGAACCTGTATTCCCCTTAGCAGCCCCATCAAAGTTGAGTTTGAAAGAAGCTCTTGCAGGGGGGGACCATTGGGAGGGGGATGTGCTTTTGGAGGGGATTCGGTGAGTATCCAATTGGGAGTAGGTGATGTTAAGATTCCAGGTCTTCCAGATGTATTTTTCCTGAGGTGAAGTAGGCCAGTCATTTTCTGTCCAAGCTCTGAGTGCTAGCGTTTCTTGGAGGTTATACTTTAGGAGAAGCCAGAGGATTTCTGCTGATCTGCTCTTGTTGTTGAAGACTCGATTGTTTCTTTCCTTCCATAGTGCCCAGTATAGAAAGCCTGGAATGAGATTCCATAAAGAGTTCAAAATGGGGCTTTGATAGGGTTGCTTGGGCCAACTTCGTAGAATGCTTGCGATGTCCCCTTGCCTTTCCCGTCTTCCGTTATTGCAGTGATCTACCTTATTCCATATCTGAGCTGCGAGAGGACATGTCTCCATGAGATGAGCGATGGTTTCCTCCTGAGCGTTGCAATTGGGGCATCGAGAGGGGCCTATAAAGCCTCTTCTTTGGAGATTATCCCAAGTAAGAATACGTCGTTTGCTTAGTAGCCATAGGAAGGTGGATATTTTGGGCCATAATCTTGGCTGCCATACATGTGTCCATAATTGATCCTTGTCATGAGTACTTTGATCATAGCGTATGGAATAGGCCTCCTTGGTGGTGAAGATCCCTCTTGAGGTGTGTCCCCATCTCAATTTGTCCTGTTGGGAGGAAGGAATAATTTTCCTTTGAAGAAGCTGCTTATCTATGTCATCATATGTTTCATCTTGCCAGTCTGTCTGCCAGGATCTAGCTGGTTTCCAAGTACGGAAATCTGGAGGTTCTTGTTGTTGCCAAAACTGAGAGACTTTGGTTGTATTTGACTGTTGCATGTGGTGCTGCCATCGAGGTTTGTGGAATAGCGTGGCGAGTTTTAGCAATTGCTGCCATGAGTCTTCCCAAAAAGGAGCCGTTGTCCCTGAATGGATCTCCCAAAAACTGTATGCCTGAATGAAGGTGCTGTGAATTTTAGCCGAGTTCTAGATCATGGAGCCTGTTATGCTCGGACTAATTCTGATGAGCTCGTTCCACTGACTGCCTGGTGTGTATTTAGCCTGCCACAACTTAGCCCAGGGGATGTGCGGCTTTACTAGCCAGTTCCACCAAACTTTTGCGCCCATTGTGCTATTGGTTTGTAGGGGATCCCTTAGTCCTAATCCTCCATTTGCTTTAGATTGACATACTTCCGCCCATTTGACAAGGGCCCATTTTCTGTTGAGTCCATTCGATCCCCATAGAAAACCCCGTTGGAGGTTACGGATAGCCTTGAGCACCCACTTTGGTGCTGCTAGAATAGAAAAGAGATACAGAGGCATTTCTTGGAGGACAGACTTGATCAAAATGAGTCTACTGGCTATGTTGAGCGATCGGTAAGTCCAGGAAGAGAGTCTCGCTTCCAATTTATCTAACAGCGTGCGCCAGGATGCGTGCTTGAGGGCCGAAGCCATGAGAGGAGCCCCCAAGTACTTGGATGGCAGAACAGCAATGGAGAAGCCTAAAATTCGAGCAATGTTGCGCTGAGTGGAGACAGGGGCATTGAAGAAAAAAAGTTGAGACTTGGAGGCATTGATGGAAGTGCCAGAGGCTTCAGAGAAAAGAGAGAGCAAAGATTTGAAGGCTTTAGCTTCTTGGGAAGAGGAGTGACCAAAAAGCATCGTATCATCCACAAATTGCTGATGCGACAGCGGATTGAGACCATGAAGTGCTAAGCCTTTAACTGCTTTGGAGGAAACAGCGTGATGGAGGAGGCGACTGAGCCCTTCCGCCATGAGGATGAAAATGAACGGGGAGAGAGGGTCCCCTTGACGAATGCCTCGCGATGAACAGAAGGGAAGGGATGGGGAGCCATTGAGGAGGACTGAAAAGCAAGGGGAGGATATGAGGTTCATAATCCATCGAGTCCAAGTAGCACTAAATCCGAAGGCAAGCAGCATTTGCTGAATGTACTCCCAACTTAGTTTGTCAAAGGCCTTAGATAGATCAAGCTTCATTATCATGCCCAGCTTTTTGAGAATTTTTAGCGAATGGATTACTTCATTGCATAAGATTATGCCATCCATGATCTGACGACCCTCGACATACCCTGTTTGTTCCAGTAGAATAAGAAGAGGAAGGAGGGGTTTGAGTCGATTGGCCACAACCTTGGAAATGAGCTTGTAGATGACATTATAGAGGGCAATTGGCCGGAATTTGTCAGGCGTATTGGCTTCTTCGCTTTTGGGGACAAGAGCTATGAATGTGCACTTGAGGGAGGGAAGGACCCAATGCATGGAGCGGGATTCTTCCACTAAGTCCCAGACTTCCGATCTGATCAGATCCCAAAATTCATGAAAGAAGTTAGCAGTAAAACCATCAAGCCCAGGTGCCTTACCATCTTTGAGTTGCGCCATAGCTTCTTCGACCTCCTGGATGGTGACTTGTTTCAGGAGATTTTGATTTGATCTTCAGTGATTAGCTTTGGAATGTGCTGAGTGACTGCTTTGATGGCAGCTTCACGGCTTCCTAGTTGTTCTTTAAGAGCTTCCTGGAAGTGATCTTTGAATGCCTTCTCAATGTCTTCGTGCTTTTCTATTCGGTCCCCTTGATTTTTGTTGATGAAGGCGATGTTGTTATGCATTCGGCGTTGAATGGTGGAATGATGAAAGAATTTGGTATTATTTTCGCCTTCTTTTAGCCATCTGATGCGTGACTTTTGCTTCCATAGGATTTCCTCCTGTAGCCTTCGGGTTTCAAGCTCCATCCAGAGGGATTTCTCTTTGTTAGCTAATTCTTCTGTTCTGCCTTCGGTGATGATGGTTTGCTGGATATCACACATGCTCTGCTCCAGACTTTTCTTTGCATCCAGGATGTTGCCGAATTTTGATTTGTTCCAGGCCTTGATTGCTTGCTTGAGGTGTCTGAGCTTCTGTTGAAATTGATACATTTTTTCTCCTGTTGGAGGAGTGAAGGACTTCCAAACATCTTGCACCATTCTTTTGAAGTTTGGGTTAGTGAACCAAAAGGATTCAAAACGAAAGGGGCGATTGGATTGTTTACCTGGACTTGTCCATTGGAGCATAATGGGCCAATGATCTGAGCCTCCTTGGGGCAGGATAGATGCATGAAGCGCTCCGCCCAAATGAATGGCGTTGTCTGAAATGAGGAAGTGATCTAATCTAGATGCGATGTTGTGGTCCTCTTCGTTTGTTTGTCCAAGTGAACAATCCATTTGATGTTTGCAGATCTATGAGCTGGTTGTTTTGTATAAATTCTTTGAGGCCTGTGCTATCCTCTTCTAGTTTCATCCGACCACCTTTTTTTTCCGTTAGAATGGTGATGATATTGTAGTCGCCCCCACTTATCTAGAGAGGATGTAGTCTATTGGCATTGAGTGTTGTGAGGGCTTCCAACACTTCTAATTTGTGGTGCAAGTCGTGTGGGAAGTATGTGTTGGTAAGTAGATCGTGTATCTCCGTACCCAGGATATGAAATGAGGCTTGAATGAAGTTGCGCGAAGCATGAAAGTCCTGAAGGGTAATGGACTGCGGATTCCAAACTATAGCTAGTCCTCCTAAGGCACCTAGCCCGTCAACAGAGAGATCTGCTGCCTGGCCAGGCTTTGCGAAGGATTTTTTCAAGAATGACATTGGTACTTTTAGTTTCCTGTAGAAAAACAACAGTTGGTTTCTCTAATTGAATCATGATTTTTAACATTCGGTGTTTGGAGGGGCTGTTGAGCCCTCTCATGTTCCAAGAGATGAGCTTCATGAGGAACTTTGATGTTTGGGTTTGTAGAACTTTGTCAACTTTGGAAATCGCCCCGATTCCATTAAGATCTCGCCCAGGATAATGGTTCTCTGTAGTTCAGTCTTGCGTCCTCTTTTTTTTGTTTCTTTGAGGATTTTATTTCCATCCCAGAGACTGCCTGGTTGTATGCCCAAACATTTGCTTCGTTGTGCTTTGATGAGAACCCCTTCCAATCTATCTATTTCCCAGGGGGGATGGCGTTGTATTCTTTCTGCTTGCATGCTGCTTCCAGAGTGAGGATATCTAGCCCATCTAGACTCACCGTCTCTGGATCTTCCTCCATATTGATAGGGGTGTCCTGAGAATCATCTGAAATACCTTCTTGCAGAATTAAAGCTAAGGCTGCATCCAAGTCCATGTTAGAGGCCTGAGGGTCTGCGGCTGACTCCTTGATATTCTCTTCCACGGAGGGATGAAGCTTTGAGGATGACGGGGGAGAGGGATCCGCCTCTGGGTGGGGTTTAAAGGAGGAGGATGGAGGGGCGGGAGAAGACTGAGGGGCTTTTGAGGGCTTATTTGAGGTTTCATGAGGGGTGAGGATTTGGAACCGGTTCTGGGATTCAGGTTTTTTGGGGCTGGAGGGGGCGGCTGGATGCTTTTTTGCATGCCTTCTACAGGCAGTTACTTTAGTGAATCCATCTGAATCTTTAGGAGTTTCATTGGCAGCAACGTGAGTCTGGGCATTCAAGGGGCATTCCCTAAAGAGATGGCCATGCTCATGGAACTTACGACAACGAAAGGGAATGTGTTCATAGTCTAAAGGTTGAAGCCATTCAAAATCATCATGGAAGAGACTTACCGAGTCTGCAAGGGTTTTTTTGAGCTGCATCTGGACGCATATCCTGGCATATGAGGTGAATCTTCGGTACTTTGTGTCCTCAGCTACTTTGATGAAGGTGCCGATGTTGTTACCAATATCCTTTAATGTTTCTTCTTTCCAGTATTTTGTGGGCAGGGAATACAGGCGGATCCAGACCGGAGCATGACTGAGGTCCTCTGTATCTGGGTTGAATCGTGGCTTCCAATCATGAAGGAAGAGACCCGAGGAATTGAAGAAGTATGGACCGCCTTCAAATACTCTGGTTTTGTCTTCCAGTCAGTGAAAGATAGTTGTGAAGAAACCCTTGGGTCCTATTAACAGGGAGACTTGTCCTTTGGGCTTCCATTTGGATTTTATCCAACCATGAAGGGCCTTCTCAGTAGGCCAGAAACCCAGAAACTTTCCAATCAGTGCATGATCTTTCAGATATTGTATTTCACCATTGATATGATGGCTTGGTAGCTCGACTTTAATACGTTCTTTAGCCTTTGGAATGCATGTGGTTGACGTCGCCTTTGGTTGTGATGCACCCTGATCTGTGTCCTTTTGATCGTCAGATGTCGGAAAGTACTCGCTATCATGGATTGGTTCCTTGCTTCGATCATTTTCATAGCTCTGAAATCGTGCAGCGGCTTTGCCGTAAGAGAACAAGGGAGCAGATGCCGCTTCATTGTCCGTCAGCCGTGATGAGGAAGGTGGGGGAGGAACGGACCCCGTCCCTCCCGCTGGGTATTCCATGGTTAGTTAGCGACCAGACTTTTAATGATTGTCGATCCAGCAGTGCCATGCAGGGATGAGTGTGTCAGGTTGCAGAGATGCAGGTCTGTACATCTGCAGCAGAGGGCAGAGCAGCGGCAGCTAGGGTTTTCAATTCTATACCATAAGATTAATAAAGATAAATGGTTAAAATTAGAAAAAGTTTAGATTTGTAATGAAGGGGAATTGAATATTGTTATACTTGAGAAAATATATTTTGAAGATATAATATTTATTAATAAAAGGTATAAGAAAAGTAATGTTTTATTAAAAAAATAGTTTTAAAAT